>PVHP010034014.1:0-19316 GCA_004024765.1 Zapus hudsonius
CTTAGCACAGGAAAGGGACAGACTCTTAAAAATAATAAGAGTAGGGCTGGGAATGGCACTTGATTGCAAAATCTGCTGGCCTGGGTTCAATTCCCCAGTGTCTATGTAAAGTCAGATGGGCATATGCACTCATGTGTGAGCAAATAAAATCAATAAATGATTGCAAAGTAGCAGTGACCAAGAGCATTCCTTTGCCTCTGCAGTGAAGAATGTGACTCCTGCCATCATGATGGCCTTCTTACCTGGCAAGCTGCTGCCTGATCCTGCAGAGCTTTTATACTGTTCCCAAATGCATTGAGATCCACTAGGAAAGCCTCGTGTTTCTTGAGAAGAGCCTGGATGTATTGATGAGAAGAGCATCAGAGCACATGTGGAAGACCACACAGCCCATCATGGGGATGTTGAGCATCATTTTGGATTGATTGCCTTAAAACCCTGTAAAAGCCACTTTCTATGCAGAAAGTTCCTGTTAACCTCCCATTTCCATGATTCAGGAAAAATCATTGTTAACAAATAAATAGCAATTTGCAACATATTTGCTTAAACCAAAATTAGCTCAAACATACCCATTTTAACAAACACACATAATAGTGGGAAGAGAATGCTATAGTCATTTACTCTGTGGGCTTAACTTTATGAAACTTTAAATGTATATTCCAGATCTTGCTAATGCCTACTGTTGGTGAATGCTCCATGAACTTCCCACAGGTGAGAGAAGAAAATAAAGTGAGTATAAAGTTGATTATGATCATTAAAGTTCTTCTTGCCCCAACATTCTGTCTGCTTTTATGCCAGCAAATGAATTAACATGCTCATCTTCAAACCATGGTTGTTTATAAAAGCCCAAGTTCACTCTCGTAAGTTCACATTGGAGCCAAGACAGGTATGGATCTTTGCTAACATGTATTGGATTGAGATACTCTTTAAAGCATCTGTGGATCTCTGTGAGATTAGAAAAAAAATGACATAGCTTCTGGGACCCCCCTATTACCTCTGACAATATCCTAGGAGAGGAAGGTTCATGGTGATCATTATTGCAACATCAGAGAATTCAGCAGAACCATGATATAAACAAGCATTAACAATTCCGATGCATTTAGTAAACCTGCCCTAGACGATGTTCACCCTGTACCTGGCCCTTACCCCAGCTGCTTCTTCGTCAGCCCCATAGTTTGAGTTGTCCACAATAGGCTCCTTCTCTCGGATCCACGCTTCTGCTTCATTCAGGTCTGCCAGGTACTGCTGGAACTGGACACTGGCCTCAAGATCATTCTGCCGCCTTGTAGCTCGGCCATGGAGAGACTCCATATTGTTGTTCAGACTCTCTACTCTGGAAGCGATTTCTTCTGCAGCAAAGTGTCCTATGGGGTAGAGACAAAGTGTGTGTGACCCTTGGTAATAGTAATGTGTATTAGACTCTAATGCTCATCAAATCTGGGAGAAGAGGACAAGGCTGAATTTAGTCAGGGTCACACTGAGGGTCCTGGGGAATCAGAACATCCCAAGGGAAATTAAGCAAAACTAGGTGGGAATGGGGGTAGCAAGGTATGTGTGGTAATGAATGCTATACTCTGCAGATAGACCTGAAAACAAACACCCATGTTTGGTTTATACTCAAGTTATTAAAAAGATATTCTCTCTAGATATAACAAAAAACATAGCAAATTTGCATTTTTATTGTAAGTGAAATAGTATAAGAATTGTTCTTATACTGAAAAATCTAGAAAACAGGACAAAATGCAATGTACAATGATTTCTATACCATTAATAAGAGGCAAGGCAGGGCAAGAGATGAGGTAGGTCCTAATGATTGCTCATAGCCTACGCCCTGGGGAGTGTGGGGTCTCAGAGCTGGAAGCTAAAACAGGTAAAACCCAGCAGTGATTACAGATTGAGAAAGACGAGACAACTAGAATTTGTGAAGCAGAGAGCTAAAGAGAGGAATGCTTCCCAGAGTTGGCATTTCCGAGATACACAGGGAGGCATCTTAGATTATCTAACTGATGACTCATTTGCATACACAGGTAAGGGAAGAGTGAGTTAAAGATGATTTGATAGCAGCAGTCACACAATTCCTAGGGCTCATGGAAATCTGGAAATAGTTAAATTGCCATTCACCGAAGTGGAGATATGTCGTAATACACGAAGTAGGAGTTTTAGAAGAACACCATTTTAGTGTTGGACTAAACTCTAAATCAGTCCCAGGCTTAAAATTATAATGAAGATCCACAAAGCTTGCTGAGCTCCAAAGCTGACAAAACAGACCATGATACAGAGGAAGCTTCAAAGAGGAAAGGTGAAGCATGAAGCAAAGAGGGCAGATCCATGACAGTAGACTTCTCAGAAGACAGAATAGGATCTTTAAAGCACTTCCTGAAAGAAAGAAACTACTTACAAATGTAGTGAAAGTGTTTGAAAACGAAAGTCAAATAAATGAAGACATTTACATGAACAAATAGAAATGGAATTTACGGTTAGCTGGTCTTCACTGTGCATTAGGGAAGGGTCTTCAAGCAGAAGGAAGACAAGGCTGATAAAAAATGTCAATTTGCACAAACCTGTGGAGGACACTAGAAAAGTAAGCATATGGAGCATTTTTCTTGTTTCTCAATCTTATTTAAAGCTAGTTGCACATTAAAGCAAAAATGTTAAAGAATTATAGAATTTACAATGTATATAAAGTTAAAATGCATAACACGTATAATAAAAAAGTGGAAAGAGGAAAAATGGAAGTATACATTTAAGATTCCTATATTACAAAAGAAGTGTTATGACACTATTCAAAATTAAACTATCATAAATTAAAGATCTATGGTTTTTGTTTTATTTGTTTGTGAGCAGAGAGAGAAAGACAGAGAGGGACACAGAAAGAATGGGCACACCAGAGCCTCTCTCTAGCAACTGCAAATGAACTCCAGATGCTTCTACTAGTTTGTGCATCTGACTTTATGTGGGAACTAGGAGTTGAACCCAGGTTGTTGGGCTTGGCAGGTAAGTGTCTTAACTCCTGAGCCATCTCTCAAGCCCCTGAAGATGTGTATTTTAAATTCTAAGGCAATAGCTTCCAAGGTTCTGTTCTCAGAAAACTTGTCCAATTCTAAACAATCTGGAGTACCTTTAAAATATTTATATTATGAAAAACAAAGCTTTAAAAAAAGCTTGCTGATGTGGTTATTGATATTAATAGCTACTATATCAGAAATCAAATAAAAAGTCACATATACATATGCTGATGAGTTAGTAAATATGAAAGAAACAAATATCATCTTAGCATTTTGAAAAACCTTGATGCTAAATTCTCCCAGAAAGTGCCTCTAGGACTTGAAGCCACAATTTGAAAGTCACTATGCTAGAATAGACATATGCTTTCACAAATCAGAGCTGTAATTAGTAGGCCAAGGTAGAGATTAAATTGACTCTTAATAAATGTACAATTAATTCAAAGAAAGCAGATACTGATGGTCAAAGAGAAAACCAATATAGAGATTAGATTTAGCTTCAACTATATTAGTAATTTATTAAGTATATAGGTATTAAACTCCATTTGAAATGTAAGATTGGATACAATAAGCAAGGTTTAACTGCAGGATTTCTATAAGAAACTAGCTTTTACTATAAAAAGGAATATAAGCAAAAAGATGGAAAAACATATACCATAAAAACGAATTAAAGGGCAATTCAAATGGTTGTATTAATGAAACATAAAGGAGAGTTCAGAATAAGTAACAAAGATGAATGTTTTATAACATAAATATTTAACTTTACCCAAAGATAAAATAATCTAAAATCCATATGCACATAAGATCTTCAAAATACATTAAATCAACACTTACAAAAGTGCAAGGAAAAGTAGAACAAGTTCATAGCTACATTCCAAGATTTAGAAAAGAAAAGGCAAGTTTGTATAGTAATAAGAGTCAAAACCAAAAAAGAAAAAGAATTTCATTGGCTGGAATAATACAACTGTAATCTGACCTTTTCTCATCAGACTGCATTTTAACCTATATTTTTGAAAAGTGAATATTAATAGGCAGAAATTGATTCTTCAGGCACTAGAGAAGGAAAATCTCAATTTCCATAGCTGCTCAAATCTGAATAGTATATTTAAAGTAAGACAGACTTGTTGGCATGGAAGACCAAGGCACGAGTCTTTGAAGCTATATAAAGTGAGAAAGTAAGAGAAATTGTACCTTTCAAAAAACATATTAATAAAAGACCCTGGATACCCAAGTCAAGTTTTACAATATCTGAAAGTCCTACATGTGAAAGAGACTCATCATGTTTCACAAGGATTTGGAACTTAGGTGTTTGAATACTGAAACTACTACCAAGAATCACATTGATAAGTAGGCTGAAATAAGTCTGGCTTTACAATAACTAGGAAGGACTTAATGACAAAGTTGGGAGAGTCCAACTATTGGAATATACAAATAAATTTGTGAGCTCATCTGTTAGTAATACTCAAAGGGAACTTTTTCTTCAATGAATTCCAGCTATTTTTAAATGCCCCTGAAGTCCTAAGATGGCCTCTCCTTCTTCCCATAGGTTTTGACAACCCAGCCCAAATCACACCTACCATCTTCTACCATTTTCTTTCCCCTCTCTGTGATCACTTTGATGCGGGGCTCATGGCTGGCAATATCTGCCAGGATGACTTCGTGTCTGTTCAGAAGATTCTTGGCTGCAACCAAGTCCTTGCCTACAAAGAAAAAATAATTTCAAGGTTTGGAATTACCCTTGTTGCATGGAATAGTTTATAAAACATGCTTCACACGTTGCTGAATAACATCATACAAAAATGACTACTGAAAATTTTCTCTACCTTCCCTCTCATGCCTTACCTCTCCACTCCAAATTCTTTTCCTATATTTCTTATGAAGCTCTTCAATGTTATTCAACAGAAACTCTTTGCTATTACAGTGAGCCTTGGAAGTTTGGGGGATGTTTTTCCAGATTAACCCTTCCATTTTCATTGTTAAATTCCTCTTAGATATTCCCAACTCATGTGTGTTTTTCTATACATTACTGCAACCATTCTGGTAGTGATACTTGTGAATTAATATTCTTTTAAAAATAAAAAATGTGTATCTGCTACTACACTCTTCATCTTTGTGATTGGGCATAAAATTTTCAAAGGGGGCTACCCATTGATTGCCCAGAAAAAAATTACTCTGTACTTCAAGCATTAGCCATTTTACAATAAATTAAGTTTTAGATCAAGAATCAAATAATAGCTGAGCACTCTAGATCTTCCTAGAAGTCCTAAATTGATGCTGTTGTTCATGTCTAGTTTTATGAGGTGAAACCATGGGCATGATTTTGAAATATGTAAACACTTATGGAGGTCTGGAGGAATCTTCATAAGCCTGGAGTGGAACTGCTGAGAGCAATTTCCCCCCTTCAATATTGTGTCCCTGATCGCTCAATCTTGCAGCTTGGTCCTTTCTGGGTGGCTTCGTTTATGCACACTGTACTAACCAAGGTAGGTAGAAGCTGCAGAGGGCTCGGTCTCTTGGATCCAGGCCTCCTCATCCTCTGAGTCTCTGCAAATCTGCTGCAGAAGAAGTAGGTCGATGAGCTTCTTCTTTCGGGTGGCCAGTGGCTCCTTCAGGGCTTCAAACCTGGATACCAATGACTCCTGCCTTGCTCGTATGTCTCCAGAGTCAGGATGGCCTATTATTTCAAAATGTGTAGCCAGGTCTGAGAGGGTGTCCACCTGATCCTGAGACAGAAATAGAATGTGTCAGCAAATTCTATAATTCATTAGGAAGGGATGGGATTGCTATGTTCTGGGAGATGGGGGCAGTGGCAAAAATCAACTTCCACATGTACCTGCCAGGATGTCTAATTAAACCAGTGGAGGGAGTGAAAGGGGTCAGTATATTAAGTATCATCTCAAAGTTGAGCCTTTTAAAATTTTAAATATTTTTCCTTATTTGCAGAGAGAGAAAGAGAAAGGGGGGGGGGAGAGAGAGAGAGAGAGAGAGAGAGAGAGAGAGAGAGAGAGAGAGAGAGAGAGAGAGAGAATATAGGTGCACTAGGGCCTCTTGTGACTATAAATGAACTCCAGATGCATATTCTACTTTGTGCATCTGGCTTCACATGGGTAGTGGGGAATCGAACTTTGGCCAGCAGGCTTTGTAAGCAAGTGCCTTTAACCACTGAGCAATCTCCCCAGCCCTTTATAGGAAAGTAGGTTTCAAACTACATTCAGAAAGGACAAAATTCTCCAAGGAACTCAGAGTTCCAGTGCTTTGATGGACAATATTCAAAGCTGGGGACCCAAGAAAAAAGTGGGAGACTTTTTCATTTAGTGTTCTAATTTCATATTCTTTCTCTCCCTTTGAAATTAATGATCCTTGCAAATGAAAATGAAAACCATGGAGGCTGAAGTTTGGTGCATAAGAGCAACAATGCCCACAAGACAAAGTGAGGTGTTACAAAACAAGTGTCAGACGCTCAGAAGGGAGGCAACAGGATTTGCTTTGGCCCCCATCACAGTTGTACCCATTTGGGCCATGTTTGAGGAAGAGAGATGTTGAAAGAGGATATTGAAGGGTCCTCCTAGGAAGAAAACTCTGGCTTCATGCCTATATGTGAAATATGTTTGTGATCAATTATATCTGTATTCATGGGACCTGGTAGTTTGTTTATTCTTTCTTTCTTTCTTTCTTTCTTTCTTTCTTTCTTTCTTTCTTTCTTTCTTTCTTTCTTTCTTTCTTTCTTTCTTTCTTTCCTTCCTTCTTTTCCTTCCTTCCTTTTTCCTATCTTCCTTCCTCCCTTTCTTTTCTTCTTTCTTTCTTTCTTTCTTTCTTTCTTTCTTTCTTTCTTTCTTTCTTTCTTTCTTTCTTTCTTTCTTTCTTTCTTTCTTTCTTTCTTCTTTTTTTCTCTTCCTTTCTTCTTGTTCTTTCTTTTTTCCTGTCTTTCTTTCTGAGAAGGAATATTTCAAACACAAAAGAAGTTCTCCAAAAAATCAGAGGAAAGTCTGGTGTTGATTTTACACATTCTATTTTGTCACCATTTTGCTCATCTTGTAAAAGTTTTAATTCTCAATTTGTATCAAAACATTGGTGATCAATAGCCTCATAAAGTAATACTCATTTCTTCATAAAGAATTAAAGGATCAGCAGTGAGTTAAAAATAAAATCTCTTATTAGCTAAGTGCGCTCATTCCCAGAACACTTCTGACATTATAGAGTGATTTTCAAATATGACCATTGGTATTTGATTTATTTTTTGAGGCTATTGAAAACCAGACAGTCTTGCTGATTTCTTTTTCTGTATTTATGCCATTTGCATAAAGGAAGGCTAATATTTTGTGTGTTAATTTTGTATCTAGTCACTTTGCTGAAGGAATTTATCACCTTTAGGAGCTTACTAGCCTTTGGGTCTGTTATGAATAGGATCATGTCATCTGTAGAAAGGGATAGTTTCACTTCTTCCTTTCTAATTTATATTCCCTTCATGTCTTTATCCTCCCTTATTGCTTGGGCTAGAACTTCAACATTGTTTTCTTTGAAACCACTAATGTAATGCAAGACACCCCAGAAAAGGAGAGGTAATCAGGATAATTATAATTTGATTTTGGAAAAGCTTATTCCCAAGTTTTAATTATAGTTTCCCCATTTATATAATGAAGTCTTGGGTACAGTAAAATACTGCAGAATTTAATATTGTACCTCTGAAATTTGCTTTACAGTCATCATTTCTCAGCCTCTACTCCTACTAGGAAGAAGCAGTTCCTTACTATTGCTATACTGATTTTCCCAATGGTGTTCCACACATTTCTCCAGTGTTTACACATATTCTTCTTCTTCTTTTTCTTCAAAATGTCACTTTTTTGTTTACTTTTGAACAAAAAATACATGTTAAATAAGAAAGTAAATACATTTTCTTTCCATCCTTCAAAAATCTCTTATAAATTCTCCATTTCAAAGCTATCTGTGGGTGTTTTTCCTACTTCTAGCCTATTACCTTTTTAAAAATTTTACAGAGGGGCTGGGGAGATGGTTCAATGGGGAAGAGTCCTTGGTGCATAAGCATGAGGACCCAAGTTCCATCCCTAGCACCCACATAAAAAGCCATATGTGGCCATGTAACCACACCTCTGAAGGAGTCAGAGACAGGGGGATTGTATGGTTCCCTGGTCAGTCAGTGTAATTGTAAAGAAAACAGGGAATTCCATATTCAGTGAGAGACTCTGTCTAAGGCAAGAGGGTGGAAAGTTAGCAGACGACAAGCATATGCACAGGCACACACACCTGCACACACACATATACACTGCTCACACACACACACACACGGAGACATATCACACCTACTATACACATATCAATAGAAAGAAATAAAACCTATGGAGCCATCCATATGGTCACGGTAATGACAGAATTTTTTTCCATTTTATGTAGATCATTTTGTTTTTGTATTTTACTCAGAACAACAAAACATCAGACATTAACAATGTGCATTTTAATACACATGCATATACCACTTATACATGCACTTGTACACATACTGTGTATGTACACACATAAACATATATGCATGTTAGGAATGCGGATTAATGGGAGCATTTAGGGAATAGAAGTAACACTTTTAAACAGAAGCAAGAATTTTTGGGATGAGAAATTAGCTAAACTGGAAATTGATGTCCATTAATTTCTCCCAAAACTCACAGCATCCATACTACAGAAATGTATACATTTATTTTTTTAAAAAAAACAGTCTAATGAGATGTTAGCAGTGGTATCCCCAAATCTAGGACCTTACTTCATATAATAATTCTAGCCCTGTTGTTAAATTTATTTGGCAAAGTCCCTTTATATCTGTAGATTATATTTTTTAAAGCACTGGCAGGATTAATTGTACATTTATAGAATACTAGAATGGGAAAAGGAAATTTTTATCAAAAACTGACTTTATAGATCATCTTACTGAGGCAAAAAAGGTAAAATGACATGCAAATGATCACACAGCAAATATGGGGTAAGGTTTTCACTAAACTCAACTTTCCGGTTTAAGAGAATTAGTATTATATTTAGGAGAGTCATAACAGGCTTACATAATCTGTCAGTTTCTGATGAAAAGTACTTAGGCCAGATTAGGAAAGCTACTAGAATGACCCAGGTAACCAACTAAAATATTTGAGAAGTTTTCATTGGTTTCGAATCCCTCAATAATACAAGTAATAACTACTGATTATGGATATGCTTGGTTATGCTCAGAGTATATGTCCAATTCTCTATATCAGCAAAAGCACTCATAGCACACCTGCCGGGCAGTCACAGCTGACTCCAGGAGACCATGCTTCCTGAGCAGATTTTGAACGTCAGCCAGGCCTTTCCCATAATCCTCAGAGGCAACTTGCCACTCCACCTCCTCTAACCAGCGCTTCAGGTCTTCTGCATTATTTTCAAATTGTAGCTGCTGGTTAGCTTCGTGCAGCTGGGTCCCTAGGAGAAGGCATTAGGAAGAAGACATTAGTACATTGTACTAGATCTTCTATCTATTCATATTCCAATGAGAAAACCAGTCTAAATGTCTCACATATCAGTAGAGAGGGAGTCATCTTAAATCTGTTGAGTTCTGATGGTTAGTTGGGCTTAAATACAACAATGTTTTCAAAACAAAGAGAAACAGTAAATTTTTTCTCTGGTGAAATGTAATTTTGCTGTATCAGATTTTAACTATCTTGGGCATTTTCATATACAACTTATTACTCTTTATTTTGAACTTTCTTTCAATGTAACAAACTCAAGCACCATATTTTCTAAGAAAAACATAAGCAGTGGGGTTGTTCAGTTTGAAATTTTGAAGTTTTTGAATGTGGCTACCCTACAATTTAATGTCTGTCCTTCAACACAGACCATGCTCCATAGTTCCCTTAATTATTCTCACTCTAGTTGGCCAAATCCTTTATTCTATGACATTATAACCATTTCATTATTTCTGCAGAGCAATTACTATGTTTTCTGATATGGAGAGTAAAACTGACATCTTATTGTTGTACCCATGTTGATTTTATTTCTTTTGTTTTAAAACAAGAGCCAGTATAACATCCAGAGTTGTGATGTCTCTCTTCTGAAACTAGGATATGTCTACAGACAATATTCATAACTGGGGGGAGCCACTGACAAAGAAAACTTTCTACTTGTGATAATTAATGAAAAGTGATTAATTTTCCAAAGTAAAATATAAGCAAGGGTATTCATATGTTCAGAGGAGAATTTGGAAAACTTATAACAGAGCTTGAACAATTTTAGATAGAAGAAAGAAAGCAGATAATCAAACTACATAAATGATTAAAATACTGTGATATCCTGTCAAGTTTCTTAATACCTTGTGTTTTGTAAATATTTTATATATTTATTTGAGAGCAGAGAGAGAGATGGAGGGAGCGAGATAGAAGGAGAGAGAGATATTGAGAATGGGCACACATGAAGGCTGTTAGCCACTGCAAATGAACTCCAGATGTATGTGCCACTTTGTGCATCTAGCACAAAGTGGGTACTGGCGAATCAAATCTGGGTTAGTAGGCTTTGCATGCAATCACCTTAACTACTGAGCAATCTCTCCAGCCATATTCATGTCAATTTTAATGTCTAATATTATTAGCCATTTATATGTCTAGAACCAAAATATTTAAAACATAATTTAAGTGCATTACATTTAGATATAGAGTTATCACTGAATTCATGGTTCATGAACATTCTTTTTCAAAACAAGAAAAGGAAATTGAACAAAATGAAATTAGTTTCATCTAAAAATATAGATGAAAAATATTTTAAAAATTAATATGTAATGTGATAAACTTCCACTAGACTTTTAGCATATGGCCACCAGAAGTCACAGGGAAGCAAGTGAGAAGGAATCATTCCTTCACATACAGGTCACCAAGTAATTCATGATGTTAACGATGGAAGTGATAGTTTTTAGAATTCAGGAATTACTCATTCACCAAAACCTGTGTCTCCATCTAACCTTTCTGTGCCGTGGCCTCCAGCAACTCCTTCCAGAGCCCGTCCATCTCCCTCATGCGAGCGGCCACAGCCTCCGAGGCATAGTGATCGTCCTCAACCATCTCCTGGCCACTTTTCTTCAGGTTGTTGAGCATGATCTCATTGGCTGCCAACTCTTCTTCAAATTCCTGCTGCTTTTGGACGCGGCTCTTCAAGTTCTGTATGTCCTGAGACAGGGTGACACAAGTCAAAGGAATCATTGCTTGCACAAGCCTGGTTTTTCCCATCTGTAAATGGTGATCACCAGCCTTCTTTTAGATCCAGGACCACAAGTCCACAAAGCTGACTGCTCCTGGGTCAGCAACCTCACTGACCTTGTAATCTTCATCATCGGCCAACTTTTTCTTCTTGTTGATCCAGGTCTTCAGGTCATCTGAGTCTTGGTACAGTTGCTGCAGCATCAGTGAATCCACCAGCAGTTTGCGCCTAGTGGCCGCTCTGTCACGCAGGGCATCCCGGCGGGCCAACAACTGTAAAAATCAATAAGGAAAATCTGTCAGCAAAACCAAATCCATGTGGTGACTGTCCACTCTGGCCACGTTGCCCTCAGGGCTTCTCCATCTGCCTGTGCACAGGGCCTCGGACATACCCCATCTCGGATAGCAGCGATGTTCTCGGAATCGTAGTGGTCATTGTCAATCAGTTTGGTTGCTGTCTCATCTAAGGTCTGAAAAAGAGAGGGAGATTTTCCTCAGTGACCTCTGAGCCAGTGGCTACGGCTGCATCTGCTTTTTCAAGATTATGTTTAGCAATATGGGAGGACCTCTGACTTCTTACTTAATCATAGTTTAAAATATACACCTTAGGCGCATTTCCACCTTGTCTCCACCACACTGGGCTTTTGTGAAGCTGTGGTGAATGGAGCTGGGAGGTCAGCAGAGGCAGCCATGTCCGGTTTCAGTCTCTCACCCTAGCTCTGCAGTCTGTCTATCCATTTATCTATCTCATGTAGCTCAGCTACATATATGTCTCTAGTTATAGGGGAGAATGAGTCATAAGTTATAGAGGTGAGTTTCTATTCCTATTCATTCATACCTCACAAATTACTAGATTTTTCAGGATGGATTAATTAGTATAGAAAAATGATCTAAGATAAATGTAACACAAAATAAAAATTTTTATGCAACACTCAGCTTTTACTAATGTGAACTCTCAGGACAAATTTATGTATTCATAAGAGGCCATGAGATGCTAGTGATGATTAACCGAGGAGATTCAGAAGCAACTCTTTTAGTGTTGGTGGTGATGACGATGGTGTGTGTGTGTGTGTGTGTGTGTGTGTGTGTGTGTGTGTGAAGTCAGCACCCTTCAAGGAGACAGTTGAAGTCATACATCATATTGAACCCATGATGTCCTCTTCATAGTTTTTAAACTCTGATTATTTATATACAAACTTTCTGAATTATAACATCACAAGTCTCATGGATAACTATGATAGCATTAGATGAGAAAGACAAAGCTGAAGACTTGTCACAAAAGGACACACTACACTTCCCCAAATGAACTAGTATAATGTATAAATATACATATATATACACATATATATATAACTTGTGAGAGAAGAAAAAATATGTTAAAACAATGGCTTATCAACTCACAAACTTTCTAAATATACTTTGCAAATCAAAAAATTCATTGAAAAAATGGAATATTATTCTTTTGGATACTTTCTATTCTTTTTAAAAGACATACCTTAATTTTTTTACTTTCATTCTATATGTACATTTTATGTTTGTAAAATCAAGGCAAAAACTTTTAAAAATGTACACATAGATATTACCAAGCAAGGGGTAAGAATTTATTGAGTGACCATCACAGGAAGGATTCAACCATGGTGCATGCACCGTAATGATGTTTGCACACAGGAAGCCAATGCCCTCCAGGGCCCTGCCTTACTATGATCTTCTCCTCCTGGGCAGTGAAGGCTTCCTCAAAGTCGTCATGCTTCTGAAGAAGGGCTTCTACACTCCCCAGTGAGTTTCCCAGGTCTTCATTTTCCAGGAAGGCCTGTACAAAACAGAAAGATATATCTCAGACATCCTCCTTGGTAAGAATCATTAGTTCCAATAAGCTTAATATGTAGAGATTAGGACCATTCAAGGACCATGAGCTTCAGATCTCCTTCTTAATGGCCACGCTCAGCTCTATTACTAGTATCTCTGAATCTGCCCCCATGGAATTCTCTCAAGCAAACTCTCAAAACTGTTTCAAAAGGACCACTTACCACTACTAGGACTCTGTTCTCAGAACCTTGTCTGACATCAAAAGTTTTCTTCCTGCCCCCTAACCGATCTAATATTCATTACAGTTATGTTTAGTTGTGCTCAAAATCTCTGTGCTTTGTACTTACATATTTTCTGTGTGATGGTATCTTACTATATCCTAGGATGGCCTACAACTTGTGGCCTTCATGTATCAGCATCCTGAGTGCTGGGATTATATGCATAAGCCACCATGACAATTTATACTAAAATGTTTTTCTATACTTTTTCCCAGGAGGGAA
Organism: Zapus hudsonius; assembly: GCA_004024765.1. Lineage (NCBI taxonomy): Eukaryota > Metazoa > Chordata > Mammalia > Rodentia > Dipodidae > Zapus > Zapus hudsonius. The sequence goes on from PVHP010034014.1 coordinate 13,522, forward strand.
TTCTAAGATTCTTACAGGATAGGCTCATCTTTACTTTTTGTCATGGGTCATTCTCTTTTAAGACAAAATTTGGCTCAAAGACATTGTGTAGTCATCACGGTGGAAAGTGGAGGATGGAAGAAGTGATTTCCAAAGACCAGCTGAACATCTCATGTCACCTCCTGTCTGCTCATCCAGCTGTCCACTTGTTCACTGTCTCGGTAGAAGAGGTGAAAATCCAAGCACTGTTGGTACTGATGCTGGCGCTTGTCCCAGAGTTCCAGCAGAGCAGCCCAGGCATTGGCAAGTGTTGTCATCTTTGGAAAGGAGCAGGTCATGTATCAGAAAGGGATTTAGTTAATTGTTTTTTCTACGTTATAGATTCTTTTTACATTATAGAAGCGTTTTTCTACAATAACCTAGCAGCTTATTGGTAAAATGTCATTTGAAATATACAAAAATAAATGGGAGTTGGCTTTTTAAAAATAAGGTTCCAACATCTAAGCACATAATATAATATAATAATATTATATTATTATAATATTATAATTATTATAATAATATAATAATTATAATTATTGTATAGGAAATGGATTAATGCTATAAAAGATATACAATGCACTTTATATGTATAAGAAGGAAGAAATGAAAAAATTAAGATAGGAAGGTCCAGGGAAGGTACTGGAAAGTCTGAAAAATACTGTATTGGGTAGAGATTTTTACAGGGTAAGGAGAGAGCATAAAGAGTACGGAGCATAACACCTTGAGCAAATAATATTATTGGGACAATAAGTATATAGATAATACACTGTGCTCTAGAGAAAAATGTACTGTCTAAAAACTGATAGACATTCAATAAAGTTCATACAGCCTTAAGATGTCAGGCTGAGAGGTTTACATTTTATTCTGAGAATAAAAGAGAAACATCAAGGACAAACAAAGCCATTCTTAAACCCAGGAAAAAGTTCACGTTTCTTTTTAAAAACCAAGCTTTTGGCATGTGTGCATGATATCTGCGTGTATGTGCTTTTGTATGTATGCAGGTGTACATGTAGGTGAGCTCATTTGTGTGCACATGCGTATGGAGGTCTGAGGTCGACATTGGCTGCCCTCCTCAGTCACTCTGCACTTCTTTTTTGATACAGTTTCTTTCACTGAACCTAGAATTCATGGATCAGCCTAGACTAGCAAGCCAGTTAGCCCTAGCCTGTCTCCACCTCCCCAGTGTTGGGATTAAAGGTACATGTCACTACACCCAGACTTTTACACTCTGTGGGCGCTCGAGTTCCAAACTCATCTCCTCATGCTTGAAAGGCAACCTTTTTACCCACTGAGCCCTCTCCCCAGGCCCAAAGTCTGTGTTTCATCAAATATACACCCAGGCAACTCTAGGTTATTAGAGCCATTGCAATTAACTCTGAAAAAATGCAGTGTGAATTTTCAGAATTGTAGGATAATAGCTAAGTTTCCCAAAGACTTAAGGATTTTCTGAATAATGAAATTTATGTTCTAATGTTTCCATAGAGTTCTGGGGACCTTCAAAATATGATTTTTTTTTACTTCACCTACCACACAGAGCTAGAAGCTAGGCTGGGAATCTAGTGAAATGAAACAAGTTATGCAATTATTTTTATGATTATCATCCCATGGAGTGTGGAGTGGATTTTCTGTGACTGAAGCAAAATCTCTGGATTTGAGGGCTAATATGTACTTTTGTGATCCAGGGGGCTGAGATGATGGCAAACCGATTTCCTTATCATGGAGTTGTGAGTGTGGGGAGTCCAAGCCATGTGCATGTGGGAAATCTGAGGTTGTAGAGAGGAGAACAGAAACCATACAGGTGCCAGGGATTGGTCCAGGCACTGTCGGGGACCCAAAGCTTTGTATGATATAGACCTTCATCAACTTTCAATCCAGAGATAAGCAAGAACATGTGATAAAACAGAGCACTCATAATGAGAGAAAATGCTATAATCATATAGAGGCTTCAAATTGGGTAGAAGTCAGAGAGTTGATAAAATCAGAGGTTCAAAGCGGAGCAAGAACTGGTGTTCTGAGAACTTCGAGTTGAAGCCATTTAACTAAAGTGATGTGATAACGAGTAGGTGAAAGTTGGATGCACATGATTAACATGTCTAGATGACGTCTTCCTCTTTTAGATCATAAATCACCGTGTTAGTATGAGACAGATAAGGGCATTCTGTTAAAACCAGCTTACCTTCTCCCGGATTTCATCGGAGGCTTCGTGGTCACCATCCAGCAGTTCTTGACCAGTTATGTCAGCAGTTTGAAAACGGTCATCGTAGGAGTCAATCTCATGCTGTGGCCACAGGATAAAATGTGTCACATGTAACAAGGAGCCTTGAGGAGTTCATGACAGTGAAAATCCCCCCTTCCTTCCTCCTACTCAGGAGGCTATGGCGCTGTACCTTATGCTGCTGGTGCCTGGCTAGTAGGGCTTCCCCACTAGCCACATCTGTGGGCAGCTCGTCAGCATTGATGAGGGCATTCTTCTCATTTATCCAGCCCACGAGTTCATCATAGTCAGACAGGAACCGATGGTACCTGTTGGAAAGGTGAGAAAGGTACAGAGGAGAAATCAGATTTGGAAGGACTGTAAATAAAGATAGAGTGAGAGCCGTGGTGGGGGAGATTATCCAGAGGCATGGCCAGGAGAACCTCGCTGAATACTAGGCTATCCATGGTCCCCTGTCACAAGGACTGATCCAGACGACCCATGGAGGAGGATATCCAGCGGAGTGAGGAGGGGAGGTCAGTGGGGAATTGGGGATAACAACTCATTGTTTGCCCACTAAATATTGTAACTCATTATGGACATTAAAAAAAATTAGAGGCTAATTATGGAAAATAAAAAATAAATAAAGATAGAGTTGTGTTAAGCTGTGACCTGTAAGGTTCCCTGTGTCCTAATACCGTACCCACTTCTCCTGTTATGTACAATTGGTCCCTTACGGGGTTATGAGACAATATACCAGGTTGTACATCCAGGGATAGATGCATCCTTGTCTACGCAGTGCATGGTGGGTACACCTTAAGTTCACTCCTGTATTGGAGGGTCTCAAAATGGAACAAAGTCCTCACCTTGCAACCGAACAATAAGTATATGACATGAGAATCAGAGAAAGTACCTTCTGTGAAGAGGGGCTAAAATCGGTATTTCCTTAAATATCTTAGCTCATATTTACCTCTGCTAATAAAAAAAAATAAAAGCTTCAATAACATTTTGTCTTCAAAACAGTTAAATGTTCACCACTTGGTTGTAAGTAATAATATTAATAATAAGATTAAAAACTATTTTCTAGTGATTTCACTATTAACCAGAAGAATTAAGTACTAAAATTATAATCTGCTATCACAATTATTTTGCAAGCTTTGAACATAAAGTCAAGAGATAATTTCAGAGTTATGTTGATGTTCTTCAACTTAAACATTTACTTTAGGTCCTTAACTGAAACTGGGATGTTTTGCAACTTTTTGGAATATCCTACAACTACACAGGTAAGGAAAGACGAAGGGATGTGGATGAATGGAGGGGTGATGGTGAGTATTATAAAAGTACACAAATAATTTCCCCTGGCAGATTAAACCTTCATTTGTCTCTGCTGAGAAGACAGGAGATCTGGATCGCTTCACCCTTTTCCTGCTTCGGTGCCCTGGAGAAGGTAGAAAGTAGAGGAATAGGAGGAATTTCCCACCCATAAGAAGCCTTCAGATTTGTGTATCTGTTAGCAGCCAGGGCACGGATACGATCCCAGTTGGAAACCAGATTTTCCTTCATCTGCCGGATCTGAGGGGCATCCGCAGGATGGGAGGTCATCAGTTTGTCTGCTTTGGCACATAACTCCTTCACCTATGGAGTGAAAAGAAAGAATGTGGAAAATCTAAACATTTGGCAGACTTTTCTAGGAGGGGTATAATAAAATAATCATATAAATAATAACTCATACATATATTTCTTTTTTTTAATATCTCATTTCCAAATCTTTTTTATTGTCCATAATAAGTTACAATATTTAGTGGGCAAACAATGAGTTGTTATGACAAACTTTATAATACAGAAATACTCTATATTAATAACAATTTATTGAGCATCATATCTCATTGTATCTAGCATTTTATAAGCATTTTCTCACTCATGTTCTCCATTTAATAATATTATGAGAAGGAATTATTCTTGCTCTCATGTGACAACAGAGAGGGAAATTGTTTTGTTTGCTCAGTCATTCAGCTAGTGATAGAAGCAAGGTTTGCACTCACACCTGTCTCTTATTCATTTAGATTATCTCCTTCAATATTATTGTAGTAGTCAGAAAACACTATGCTCAGAGCCCAATAATATTGCAGTAAAACCAGGCTGTTTTAAGCATAATGGCAAAAATGGAGGTGTGTGTCCATCCATACTGTACCATTAATTCTTTTAGAATTATTTATTTCATCCACATTGTACCATAATTTTTCCATTATTCTCAACTATAATTAGGTATTGCACAGGGTTTGGTATTTTGTTATTATTCATTAGGTTGAGGATTTCACAAGTTATTATTACAAGAAAGACCGAAAGCAAAACAAAATGAGGAAGAATAAAGCAGAATAGTGTGGCCAAGGCTAAAGTTAGAGCAGCAAGTGTGGATCTTTGTGTGTTCTGACTTATTTGATACTCAGGGGAAAGCACCTTAGGCTGTGGCTAAGTTTTGAATGGAAGTGCAATGGTAAATTTATTTGTACCTCCTGGGGGATGGTGTTAGACATGAGGACCACCATATAACTTTTATTAACTCCAGGGATTAGTCATTCCTCCCACAGTGTCTTACCTTGTCATCCATGACGGCCAGGTTTCTCTCAAGTCTCTTATGACTGTGGAACAGTGCCTCAGAACTAACGAGGTCTTTGCCATAGTCCTCAGAGGTGAGCTGAGGCTCCTTCTCTTCCATCCACTGGATGGCTTCAGTCACATCCCTACAAGACATTAACATAAGCTCAACAAACCAGGATTTCAGGCATCGCCAGGCCAGTAGACCCTCAGAGCACATCATGGGATCAGCCTACCTCACCCGGGTGCTTACTTCTTTCTTTCCTATAGACTAGCAATGAGTACTTAAAGGATTCTTGTTTGTCAGTTCTTTTCATTGAGAAGGTAGAGGCCAGGGCTGGGGAGCTGGATCAGTGGGCAAGAATGCTTACTGAGTTTGATCTCCCAGCACTGATGGGGTGGGGAACCCCACTGGACACAGCTGTGCATGCCTGTAGCCACAGTGCTGAAGGGAGCAAAGAAAGGAGGGTTGCTAGGTCTCAGCCATTGGCACCAAGAAGTGGTGAGTTCAGGGTCAGTGAGAGACTCTGTCACTGTGGTGGAGGAGCACCAGACCTTCTCCTCTCACCTCTGCTTTGTATGCTGCAAGGCACAGGCATCTGCACACACTGCATACACCACACACACACACACACACACACACACACACATAAACAGAGAGAGGAGAGAGAAAGTTGTTAGGTTTGAGGTGTTGATCGGTACTTGCTGACAGGAATAGAAAGGATATAAAAGAGATAAGCTGGTGCCAGTTCCATAAACTCATGACCAGATCCATACCTCTTGAATCTCTGGAGGTCTGCAGCATTGGACAGACTCTCTCGTCTCTTGAAAGCCAGGTTACAGAGACGCTCCCAGGCAGCGTTCACCTCCTCCTGTTTTGACTTTATCTCAGGCAACTTCGGATGTTCCTCCTGAGGAATAAAACAGTGCTGAAGTTATGCGACTAAACACAGAACTTCACAGTGTTCATACCTTGTCAGAAGTA
>PVHP010034015.1:0-19329 GCA_004024765.1 Zapus hudsonius
CTCTCTCTCTCTCTCTCTCTCTCTCTCTCTCTCTCTCTCTCTCTCTCTCTCTCTCTGAAAAAAAGAAAGAAAATGAAGAACTTTCCAGCTTTCAACACAAGTAGCAAAGAACAAAGAAATACAAAGAGGGAAAAAATTCAGGCAAATGGAAAAGAATGTTGAGAAGAAAACGAGCCACGGCCGAACGTATTCATGGGCAACTGTCCTGTGTCCACCACAGTGTGTGACCATTAATAAAAGCATCACTTCTAGGAAAGAAATGTTTCAAGGAAGCTAATCATATCTAGGTATAGGTGTCAAATAGGCATGTAATAGAGAATTGTTATGTAAATGAGGACTTCTTTCATCTGTCAACAACCTGTAGCAAAAGACAAGCCATCAGCATCCTCTGTCCTGTCCAGGGACAGGTCCCTAAGGATGGAACTATGGAATGAACATTCAGAAAATACACAGCTCATCACGCTTTCAAATTCAGACAGCCTTGTTACTCCGTTTCAATTTGGGTTGTTAGGCTTTGCAAGCAAATTTCAGGGCTGGAGAGAAGGCTCAGCTGTTAGGGCAAGCATTTGCCTGCAAAGCCTAACAACCTGGGTTCAATCCCCCAGTTCCCATATAGAGCTGGATGCACAAGGTTGCACAGGCATCTGGAGTTTATTTGTAGCGGCTCGAGGCCCTGGTGTGTTCATTCTCTCTGTCTCTTTGGTTTTTGTTGTTGTTGTTTGTTTTGTTTTTACTATTTTATTCATTTGAGAAAGTGAGAGAAAGACAGACACACAGAGAGAATGGACGCACCAGGGCCTCCAACCACTGCAAACAAACTCCAGGCACATTGCACCACCTTGTGCATCTGGCTGTACGTGGGTACTGGAGACTCGAACTCAGATCCTTCTGCTTTGCAGGCAAGCACTTTAACCGCTGAGCCATCTCTCCAGCCCTGTCTGCCTCTTGCCTATCTATCTCTGCTTATAAAGAAATAGATGAAAATGTTACAAAAATCTTAAGAAATTTGGGTGCCAAGAGAACTCTGCCTGGGCACCCCCAAATCCACACCCACAGGTTTCAGCCAGGGCTTCTTAACTGCCTTCATTCTGTCCCCAGAAGGTGAACTGCGTGGGAGCCTCACACACCCTGTGGTCTGCACACGGGCTCCCACTCCAAGCCTCTATCAAACCCAGAGCAAATAGCATTAATGCGCTTCTCCCTGGCTCTTGGTTCAATTAGACAGTATTGCTGCAAACAATAAATGCTCGTAAAAATAAGGAACATATTAGATATGAAGGTTATGTTTGCCCTGTGGTCTAAAAATTGGAGCTGGCTCACATATGTTTCCAGTAGAATCTTTAATTAACATGGCCTTCCTATCAATATGCTTCAGCAATTATCTGTATTGATGATGGGCTGTTATCTTCCTGGCGAGGTAATAAAAACCCTCCACAGGGGTATTTGAACCAGGTCACTTCTAGAATATTTTCGACTGCTTTGAACTTTTGTTTTTCTTTAACTAATTTTTCGAAATAACCTGGCATCCATCACGTCAATGATATGGAAGGATTAATGTATTTGGAAGAGAGACTTTCATGGCTTGTGAGCTCAATGGAGTAATTCACTCATCAAGCTTTACTATTCAAATGGTTTTAAAAAGTACTTTATTTATTTACTTATTTTTGAGAGAGCAAGAGAGAGAGAGAGAGAGAGGAGAGAGACAGAGCACCAGGACCTCCAACCACTGCAAATAAACTCCAGACGTATGTGCATCTGGCTTCACATGGGTGCTGGGGAATTGAACTCTGGTCCTTCTGCTCTACAGGCAAGTGCCTTAACCAGTGAGCAATCTCTCCAGCCTCTCAAATATTTTTTATTTTACATATTTACAAGGGGAGAGAGAGAGAGAGAATGAGCACACTAGGGCCTTCAGCCACTACAAATAAACTCCAGATGCCTGCATCACTCTGTGCATCTGGCTTTATGTGGGTCCTGGGGAATCGAACTCAGGTCCTTCTGCTTTGCATGCAAGTGCTTTAACCACTGAGCCATCTCTTCAGCCCTTATCGTGCATTTGACAAATGAATGTAAAGAATCTGTGTGCCCATGTGAGAACTCGTAGCTGGGGTGACAAATATGGACTCCACGTAGAAACAAGAAAAACTAGCCCCCGCCAACCCCTAACACTCACAGTGGTGTTGGTAATCCCAGCAGGAATAGGATGAATCACTCCTCCTAGAAGAACGTTCCAGAAAGAGCCTGAGCTAACGAAAAGAATTTCCTTCCTGACCACCCTGAGAGGAGGAAGTTCCTTTTCCTACAACCAGGCAATGTGGTCTGGAGAAAGAGATCCCATACCATGTTTCCATAATATCATGGGATTTTTGACAATAATACAAAGTAAAGATAGCAACAACCCAAAATAACTGATTTTTTAAAAGCATTTTTATTTATTTCTTTTCAAACAGAGAGAAAGAGAATGGGCACACCACAGCCTCCAGCCCTCCTGCAAATGAACTCCAGATGCACGAACCGTTTTGTGCATCTGGCTTTACGTGGGTACTGGGAAATCGAACCCAGGTCCTTAGGCTTTGCAGGCAAGCGCCTTAACCACTGAGCCATCTCTCCAGCTCCCCCAAATATCTGATATTTGGTGGATGGAAATATATGTGTGTATACTCAAGATGTAAATATCAATGTGCCTAATCCTATGATCTGATTTCTTTTGTCTTTTTTGACCCTGACAATTATAAAAGATCTTCTCCATCTCCTCAAAAAAATGAATATGTGGAAATTACCAGAATGTCCCTTACATGAGGCCTCCCGGGTTTCTAAAGAGGCACTGTGTAATGCCCACAAGTTATTGTCAATTTTTAAAATTTACATATGTGTTTTGTAGGGGGCTGCCTGGTGAAAAATCCACTAAGCATGTTTGTAAATAGTAGCTCTTGCTTCTGTTCACACCGGCACCTGTGAGACCATATAATCTTTTTTTTCCCCTGACATTTGAAAGTATTACAACAGCTCCAGAGCTGAAGAAAGCATCTGCCCTGTTGTCTCTGAAAAGTTTAGTTGCCAAGGCGACAGAGACCTGAGCCACCAGGTAAGCAGACCTTGGCTACCCAGGCACATGGTGGTTCAAGGAAGGAGCAGGAAAGCAAGGGAGGATGGGAAGGGAGCCAGGTGGGTTCCCCACCTTCTTCACCCCAAAGTCTCTTTTGTTGTACAATTATAGAAAGCCAAACTCGCCTTTTTGTTCCCAAAATGGAATTGTTTTTTGGAAAACACGGTGATCTGGTGTCACAGGGGTCACAGTATATCAGTTTAAGGTACATCCCAGAAATAAAAGAGCCCACGGGCTTTTGAAGATGACAAAATGGGGCTGGAGAGATGGCTCAGTGGTTAAAGCTCTTGCTTGCAAAGCCTAACAACCCAAGTTTGATTCCCCGGCACCCACGTAAAGCCAGATGCACAAGGTGGCACATGCATCTGGAGTTCGTTTGCAGAGGCTGGAAGCCCTGGAGCGCCCATTCTCTCTGTCTGTCTCTCTTCTCTCTCTCTCTCTCTCTCTCTCTCTCTCTCTCTCTCTCTCTCTCTCTGCTTGCAAATAAATAAATAAAAATATATTTGAGGAAAGATGACAGAATAAATGTTCCAATTTGTACATCTGGCTTTACAGGGGAACTAGTGAATTGAACTTGGGTCCTTAAGCTTTGCAGGCAAGCACCTTAACCACTGAAACATCTCACCAGGCCGAAGGAAAGAAAGAAAGAAAGAAAGAAAGAAAGAAAGAAAGAAAGAAAGAAAGAAAGAAAGAAAGAAAGAAAGAAAGAAAGAAAGAAAGAAAGAGAGAGAGAGAGAGAGAGAGAGAGAGAGAGAGAGAGAGAGAGAGAGAAAGAAAGAAAGAGAGAGAGAGAGAGAGAGAGAGAGAGGGAGGGAGGGAGGGAGGGAGGGAGGGAAAGAAGGAAAAGAAATAAATTAGGGGCTTGAGAGATTGCTCAGTGGTTAAGGTGCTTGCTTACAAAGCCTAACAACCCAGGTTCGATTCCCCAGTTCCCACACGAAGCCAGATGCACAAAGTGGCTCATGCATCTGGAGTTCTTTCTCAGTGTCTGGAGACCCTGGCACAGCCATTCTCTCTGTCCATCTCTCCGCTTGCAAATAGATGAAGAGAAAAAAAATTTTTAAAGAAATAACCATCACAACCTATCTCTATCCCTCCCTCTCCCAGTCCAGCCAGGATTTAAATAGAATTCTAAGGAATGTGGTTTGGGGGTTCTAAAGCGATATAATTGATTTTCCGATCATGTGTGCTCCCAAGAAAATGATGAAGACAGCAGACATCAGAAATCCTCACATTTTTCCTATTGAAAAATGGAAGAAATAGGAAGTAAGATGATAAGCCAAGCAGACGTGTAATAATTAAGTAATAAGTAACTGGTAAATGTATACAGGGACAATGCATTTTACGGTCTTGTAATTCTTAGCTACTTATATGTAAGGCTGTTTCAAAAAATTTTACTGTATTTTTCTTAATCTTGGCCCCTATATTTAGCCAAGAAACATACCAATATGGTTTTCCTGTGAAGCAAATAAGTTATAATGTTTTTTGATGGATTTGGACTCTGAAGGCAGGTATGTGTTTTGAAAATTCATAGTTAAAGGATTACATCCAGAAGGTAAAACAGAAGGTCATAAAAATTCCTAAATTAATGACAATATATCATTCTTCCTACTGAGAAGTAATATTGAGTAATATTTTACCAATCGAACAATTCCAGAAGGATGAGAGGCAAGAAAGAAAATTCTGACGGACTGGAGAGATGGCTCAGCGGTTAAGGCGCTTGCCTGTAAAGCCTAATAACCCGGGTTCGAGTCACAAGTGGCCACCTAAAGCCAGATGCACAAAGTGGCGCATGCATCTGGAGTTCCTTTGTGGTGGCTGGAGGCCCTGGTGCACCCATTCTCTCTGTCCACCCCCTCAAATAAATAAATAAATAAATAAATAAATAAATAAATAAATAAATAAATAAATGTTTAAAGAAAAATGCTTTTAAATAGATAAACATCTGAGTCAGGTGAATTCCTGAAACAATGTGAATATTTGGATTTTTCCCGAGCTGACCTTCCTGTCCTCGGCAAGTCTTGCTGTCCTTGGACTCGGGGTTCCCATTGCTGGACTCGATGGTCTGATGTCTGCAGAGCCAGAGTAAGTCAGGGTTCTTTCTCGTACCTTCTCTCCCACAGATCAGAAATCTCAATTAAACTCCTATTTAATTTTTCTCTTCCCTTTAGAATACTAAAAGGGATATTGTTTTCTGATTCTTTCTAATTGTTCTTCCTTTTCTGATCCAAATCAATTGAAAAGTCATAATAGCTTCAAAATTAATTACACGATTTCCCCCTCTGCTTGATAGACGTGCACACATCTTGGGATATGATGGCTGTGCTCACGTTACTAATTACTCTGGGAGCCTTTGGTGACTGGGTATCTTCTCTGGCCTGTGGAGACAGCCCACCTTGAATGCAGATCGGCTTTCTTTCAGAAAAGCAGGATGAACAGAGCATTGGCTAAACAATCATACTAATAAATCATCTCTTTTTTTAATATTTTCATTTATTTATTTGCAAGCAGAGAGAGAGAGAGAGAAGAGGGCCTCCAGCTGCTACAAACGAACTCCAGATGCATGTACCACTTTGTGCATCTGGCTTTACATGGGTGCTGGGGAATCAAACTCAGGTCATTAGGCTTTGCAGGCAAGTGCTTTAACCACTGAGCAATCTCCGAGGTGGAGGGGGGCTGGGAGTGGGAACTGGGAGTAGTGGGGGGAGATCTTGCTCAGGGCATATTGTCTTCATGAAGGGAGGTTGTCAATGAAAAGATATTAAAAAATAATCAAGTTGTATGAAGCAGAGGATAAAAACACTAGGCTCAAAGAGACTATTTTTCTTTATGGGTGAGCTGAGCAAGGTTACAGTTAGGCTTTGCAGGCAAACACCTTAACCACTGAGCCATCTCTCCAGCCTTTTCTTTTTATTTATTTGCAAGCAGAGAGAGATGGAGAGAAGAGAGAAAGAGTGTGGGTACACCAGGGCCCCTCTCTGCTGCAAGGGAAACTCCAGAGACAGGGGACGCTTTGTGCATCTAGCCTTACCTGGGTACTGGGGAATTGAACCCAGGTCCTTAGGCTTTGCAGGCAAATGACTTTACCGCTGAGCCATCTCTCCGGCTTCCATGCAAGTTGTATTGCATCCACTTGTTCTTGACAATCCTACCTCGTTCCAGGGATTCTGTACATGTTTACTGAGAGAAGAGAAGAATGCATGAAAAAACACTACCATTGCTTTGTTTCTCTCTCGAGTCGCTTTTCATTTTTCTTATTTCGGTCACCTTCTTTTAATGCAACAGTTGCGCCCTCAAAGAAATGGGAGAAAATTGCAAAATTAGAAGGCATTTTTTTTGCAAAGAACAATACAGTATGACCCTTTTGCACTGTGAAATCTGAGTTCAGCTATTCGTTGGCAGTGGGTTCATTTGCCTACTAATTATAAAGTCATGTAAATCCCAAAAAAGAAAAAAAAAACTCCTAAGCCAACTGGAAGGGCTATTTTAGTGTTTCAAACAAAAACCCTAACCCACGATTGCCTTGGGCTTAAACAAGAAATTCTATACATTTCCTGGGTCCATTAACCCATGTCTAATTTCCCAATAAATGGGATCAATACAGATTCAAAATAAGATTTTTAAACTTGAACATGCTTTCATAAAAGCACTATCAATTTATATTTATACTCCTAATAGCTGGTGGCGGATTATTCCCCCCAAATGATCTATCCAAGATAAGAGAAGAAAATGGAGAAACAGGTCCATGATTAAGGATGAAGAAAAAGACAGGGAAAGGGGGGGGGGAGTATGTGACCAGAACTTTAAAAGTAGCTTTTCTTTGCACATCTTCTATTTTGTTAGAATTTTGTGTCTGAGAAGAGATAAAGCTCAAACCTGAAATAAGGCCATACACACCCAGAGGGGAAAAATAATAAACAACTTTAGTTAGAAATGAACCATTGGTATTTTATTTCTGCCAAGGGTCTGGGTGGTTTCCCATGGAACACAGCTGTATCGTTGCTAAGTGTAGAAGGAACCCACCATTGCCCATCCCATAATAATACACTGCTTTACAACCCCCCCCAAGAAAAATAATGGGCACAGATACCCTCTGGGTATGATGACCTCCTAACTTGTCTTCAGATCTCTAAATACCTCCATCAACCCTCCCAATAAACATTTGTGCAAGCTCCTGAAACTTACTGATCAGCCAAGGGAAAGAATTAATTAAAGCCAGCCCAATAGACACACATCATTCTTAATTGTCAATTAACAATATGGTCCATAAGCCCACGATAGGAAATCTATTTGCAACAATTGATGGCTCCGTTAGAAAACTTGGTGGTTGTGTATATTTCGGTGGGCGTGGAGGCACGTAGTTAAAACAACCATGGCTCAGGGAACTGAGCGGAAGATGGGGTGGAAAGAATGTAAGAGCCATGGTGGGGGAGAATATCCAGAGACATGGCCCCCCTCAGTAACAACACACAAAGGTTGGGGGGAACCTGGCTACCTCCTGTGCTATCCATAACCCCCTACCCCATGGATTGATCCAGTGTGCCCACCGAGGAGGATGCCCAGTGGATTGGGGACAGGGAGGAGGGAAATGGGGACACCAACATAATCTTTGCTAATACAATGTATCTCATTTCGGACAATAAAGCTATAAATTTAAAAAAATGGAAATGGAAAACGTTTGCCTACTTAAAGGATTTTGTGGAGGTTTTGATATGAAAAAGTGATGTCATGATTCATGGTACAAATAACAGCCATCGTTCTATACAGTAGGAACCCTGGGCCATGTGATCTGAGACTGTAATTCCAGTGTATTCAACTACAACAACTGTGTCATTGTTCTGTCCTTTTAGAGTGATCTGTGAGAGCAAAGTCTGTAATCACCACCACCACCACCACCGCAGTTTGTTGGAAGAGTAGATTCCTCAAGCCATAGCTCAATGCTAAAGAAATCTAGCTTTTACCAGGAAGGAGAAAGAATAGACAAAAAAACTATATATGTATATGTATGTGTATATACATATATACATATGTATATGTAAGTATACATATATATAGATATATATATGTATATATATATAGATATATAGATATATGTATGATCCAGTTTGGATCAGTCCATGGGCTAAGGGATGAATTACCACATGAACCTTTTGCTCGTGATGGAAGCCCTATTATATCTCCCTCTCTTTCCCTCGCTGGACTGGCCAGCACAGAGCTTACAGAGATGTGGCTAAAACCTCCCCATGTGCTCTCTCCTCACTAGTGGTTAGAGATCTCTGTAACTTCTCATTCCTTTGTAAATAAAGTCTCCCCCACTACCTTCTCTTCTGGTGCTCTGTGATTTTAAGTCTTTAATTTTATAGAGCAAGAATCTGGCTTCTCTTTAAGTTTTGAGGTGCATCGGGTATTCTGCAGGCACAGATCCAGACTGTCTGTACCCCTAGATTTCTCTGGGTCTACTTCTCACTAGCACATGATAAGTTTTCTGAATCCTGAAACTTTTTCCTCGAGCCTCTATCGAGTCTACAGGACCCAGTGCCAAAGGAAAATGCAGGAACCCTCCACACACATGACTGAGCCTTCAAAAAGGCGCCAGCAAAGCCTATGGGACTGCAGACCGCTCCCCCAACAAGGTAGTGCTGACCAGGTAGACCAGATGTCTCAAAGGACACCAATGACATCATTTCCCTTTCAGTGGGATGCATCCTGTCTCTTTGGGGAAGGACTTTGGACCTGCTCACAGTTAATCAGGTTGAAGTTTTCTAGAAATTTATCCTTGCTTTCCATAAATGAGTTGATTTGGTAGAAACATTTAAACTCACTCAGTGTCTCCAGACATCTTGCTGGCTTCGAAAGTCATGTAGGCTGTAGGGACAGAACATTCTGGAGTCCAAAGCAGTGTGGGGTAGCCGTCATAACCACAAAGAAGAAAAACACCTGCTGATCACAGTGCTGTCCTCCAGACACAAAATGTCCTTGATATTCGTGACCACGAAGTGTCTTGCATTTCCTACACAAGACCTTCATAAAAGGAAGAAACCCACTAATTGAGAGGGGGAGGGGAGATGATGGAGGGTGGATTTGAGAGGAAGAAAGTGGGGGCAGGGAGGGAATTATCATGACTTATTGTCTATAATTGTGGAAGCTGTCAATGAAAAGTTTTTTTGTTTTTTTTTTTTTTTTTGGTTTTTTGAGGCAGGGTCTCGCTCTAGCCCAGGCTGACCTGGAATTCACTCTGTAGTCTCAGGGTGGCCTTGAACTGACGGTGATCCTCCTACCTCTGCCTCCTGAGTGCTGGGATTAAAGGAGTGCCCCACCACGCCCGGCTTGTCAATGAAAAGTTTAAAAAGGGTTTGAGGGTGGAGAAATGGCTCAGAAATTAAAGCAATTGTCTGCAAAGCCTAACAACCCGGTTCGATTCCCCAGTGTCCACATAAAGCCAGATGCTCAAAGTGGCGCATGCATCTGGAGTTAATTTGCAGAGGCTGGAGGCCCTGGTGCACCCATTCTCTCTGTCTGTTTTTCTATCTCTGTCTGCTTGTGAATAAATAAATAAATAATTCTTTTAAATATCCTGGGCTCCATATTCCTAAATGTTGAAATCTTATATCAAAACTCTGGAAGATTGAGATTCTAAAAATCACAACTATAAAAAATTAAAATTATGAATGTTGAAATCCTAAAAGCCAAAATTTCTAAATTAATGTAATTCTTGTGATGGGGGGGGAGGAAGCAGATATACAATGTAGTAGATATCTGAATACTGACAAAGACCCCATAATACAATAATGACAAAAATTTAGGAAGGCAAATGTCTTTAATCCCAGCACTCAGGAGGCCAGACACCAGCAGTTATTACTCCCTCGGGCTCATGACCTCCCCACCATAGGCTTCTGACCAGGTCTTCAGGACCAGGCATCCTTTCCCTCTCCTGGAGCGGCCTCCAGTCCAATTAGAGAGCAGCTGGTTTCCCCACAACAGACGAGCCACTATGGCCCCAGTTGGCACACTTGGCCTGGCCAGTCTTCAGGCTTGCAGGGTCCACTGCTGTTCACCACCGTTGATGACTTCTCTCCCCAATAGGGCTGCAGGCAGTCATGGCTTTTCCCAGCTTTCTGTCGGCTGGTTCACAGGGAGGAGGTTTCCAGCTCAGCTCCAGCTTGATTTCTCAGTGACCTGCAGCCCAAGAATGTGGGGTCTTCAGCAATAGGGTCTTATCATCTGGTTCTGGTGGGCAACCAAGAGCCTTGGCAATGGCCTGTAATGTTTTGGGGGGCCTCAGGAACCTCCCTGGCCAACACTGGAAGGTATCCCATCTTTGGCACTGAAATTTTTCTAGTAACAATCTAGTAACAGGTGTGTCGTTATCCAAAGAAGTAGGTTTCCATATGGCTTATTCTAACCCTCTTGAATTTTTAAAAATATTTTATGTATTTATTTGAGAGAAAGACAGACAGACAGAGACAGAGAGAGACAGAGACAGAGAGACAGAGAGATTGGGCACACCAGGGCCTCCAGCCACTGTAAATGAACTCCAGACACATGCACCCTCTTGTGTATCTGGCTTTGCATGGGCCCTGGGGAATCAAACTCAGGTCCTTCTGCATTGCAGGCAAGCGCCTTAACCACTAAGCCACTTCTTCAGCCCCCCTCTTAAATTTTGATTAATTCTTTCCCACCCTTCTTTTACTCGATCCCCTCCTCTTCCCCCACTTAGACCATCACACTCCTAATAATCTGATTAGAAATGAAGCCCTTTTTAAAAGTATGCGCGAATGAGGGCCTGGTTAAAGGTGCTTCTTGCAACACCCCGTGGTTCTAGGAGCCCTCCTACTCGACTTCAGTCATTCATGTTTCCTTGATCTCCCCCTGTGACAGCGGACTCAGCGCAATGCTTTGGAGTGCCTCTGCGTCTGGTACGGTGCCTGGCTCATACAGAGGGCTCAGCAGATGTTTGTTGAATGACTAGAGATGGCTTCTCTCTGTGGCTTCTCTCTTCTAACTATTCCTCACCCATCTTCTCCTAAGTGAATGGCGTTCCGTAAGAAACGGGAAAGAAAAAGGCTTTCCAAGATGTCATGGTTGTCGACCCCAGTTAATGGTACTATTCCCTTCAAATAGGTTCTGTATCTCTTTCCCAGGATGCTCTCTGGTACCATCATCCTTCAGGTCCCTTGGTATCCTGGCACACTTCCACGGTACCATTATTTTCTTACCCTTGGCAATGGGCTCCTTTCCATTCACCCCTGCAGAGCTAAGATGAGGGCCCCCAGGTTATGTCTAGCTAAATCAAAACCAGTGACAATATGAATATAATGGTGACTTCCTGGGGGAAAAAAATGGCTCCCCCAAGTTCAATGTGAGGAATCGATTATGGAAAGCAGTCAGTTGGGAAGATAAAAGATACAGGAGAGAGATAGATAATGTTCATCCACCCAGACTCTTCAACCCGAGAGCTAGGAAAAGTATTTTCGGTGTTTTATTGTATTGTCTTCTTATTTGAAGAAGTTCTATCTCTTAATCATTCATTTTCTGAGCAAGCATTTGATGGTGTTTTAAGCCTCGGGAATCGTTTCAGAATGTTCATCAAGGAAGCATGCCCACTGCTGACCTGCTTTGCTGGGTGTTTTGTTGTTGTTGTTTATTTGTTTATTTATTTGCAAGGGAGTAACAGTGACATAAAAAGGCCTACCATTCATATCAATAAAATCTGCTTGCAAGAGGTGGGCAGTTTATAGATAGTGCCATGGTGTGAAATGGTATGTAAAGCCCACTCCCTGACATCCGGGGACTCGGGGGTATCCCTCAAGTTGCATTCTGGGTATCATGACACTGACAAGGAACCAGCTTCAATCACACTGATCTCAAAGCCATCGGATCCAGGGTGGACGACAGAGCAAGGTGCCATCGTTTTAAAACATGCATCACGGCGTCGTGTCATGGGCAGTGGAGGGGGAGGGAAAATGTCTCTGGAAAGAGGGTGAGACAAATGAAACAGGATTTAAGAAAGAAGATCTGGGCGAAGGAGGATCTCACTGAAAGTTGAAGGGAGTTCTGTCCTAAGCCATGGTTTGAGAACAATGAACTGCTCTGGGGTCTGAGTGACCGTTGATGGATTGTGGTCTGGCTTATCCGGAGGTTACTGAATGCAATTGACAATGCTTAATAAAAATCTCTATTCGGGCTGGAGAGATGGCTCAGAGGTTAAGGCACTCGCCTCCAGTGCCTAAGGCCCTGGGTTCAATTCCCCAGGACCCACATAAGCCAGACCCACAAGGTGGTGGCCCTGGTGTGCTCGCTCTCTCTCTCTCTCTCTCTCTCTCTCTCTCTCTCTCTCTCTCTCTCTCTCTCTCTCTCTCTCTGCTTGAAAATGAATAAATAAAATAAAATAAAATCTTTATTCTTTTAGTATGAAAAAAGAAAGAAAGAAAAACCTGAAAGCCAGGCGTTGTGGAGCTCTCCTTTAAACCCAGCACTCTGGAGGCATAGGTAGGAGAATCACCATGAGTTCGAGGCCAGCCTGAGACTACAGAGTGAATTCCAAGTCAGCCTGGGCTAGAGCGAGACCCTACCTCGAAAAAACAGAGACCAGCGAATTGAAGTGAGGCTCAGAGATGGAATCACAGATACACGAATTTGACAAATATGCAAAGGGTAGATATGTGTGTACGTGGTGTGTGTGCATGTGTACAGGTGTGTGCACGTGTGTACAGGTGTGTGTGAGTGTGTACAGATGCATGCGGATAAATGAGCAAGTGAAGACGAAGGACAACTTGCGACGTCATCTTCGGAACACCATCCACTCTTTTGAGACAGGATCTCTCCTTGGCCTGAAGCTCAGCCATTCACTTAGGCTGACCGGATGGCCAGGGACCTCCCATGTCCCCACCGCCATCCTCCTGTGGGTCCCCAGTGCTGGAATTACAGGGACACACGACCACACCTGCTGTGGTCAGCGTCTCCATGCAGGCAGAAAGCTCCTGACCAAAGCAGCTGGTGGAGGAAAGGGTTTATTCTGGCTCACAGACTCGAGGGGAAGCTCCGTGATGGCAGGGAAAACGACGGCATGAGCAGAGGCTGGACATCGCCTCCCGGCCAACATCAGGTGGACACCAGCAGCAGGAGAGTGTGCCCGACACTGGCAAGGGGAAGCTGGCTGGAACCCCAGAAGCCCACCCCCAATGACACACCTCCAACAAGGTTCCGATTCCCAAACTGCCATCAGCTGGGGACCAGCATTCAGACACATGAGTCTATGGGGACACCTATTCAAACCATCACAGTTGGTAAATCTGTCTTCTGCTTGAAGATTGGCATACCGTCTTTCTGTAGGACAGTTGGAATTGGAGGACCACACAGGACTCTCGGGAGCTGGCATTTGTCAACCTGGTGAGGCTGTGTTCACTCTCACTGTGTCTCAGGCTTCAAGTTCAGCTCCTCATACCTTCTCCTGAGTCTGGAGCTAGCTGGCTAAGGACATTCCCTTGTGTCCCCTCCGTCTGTGCTGTTGTGCTTGGGGACTGTGTCCCTCACAACACTCACCTCCCAGGTTTAGTTCAATGCTGGTTATTCTTGGACGTCTTGTTATTTTTGGTGTTGAGGGATGGAGGGATGAGGGCATATTCTAATGCTCAAATTAATCCACAATTCCAGGCAGGAATAGAATGTGGGCTCTGGGTCTGGAGAGATAGCTCAGTGGTTAAGGCAATTGGCTGCAGAGCCTATGGGCCTGTGTTCAATTCCCCAGTACCCACATGAACCCAGATGCACAAAGTGGCACGTGTACCTGGAGTTCATTTGCAGTGGCTGGAGGCTCTGGCATGACTATTCTCTCTCTCTCTCTCTCTCTCTCTCTCTCTCTCTCTCTGTCTCTGTCTCTCTGTCTCTGTCTCTCTCTCTCTCTCTGCTTGATGAACCTCCAAACCAGGCACAGTTATGAGAGGAAGGGATTTATTGAAGCTACAGATCCAAGGGAAGTTCCATAATGGTGAAAGAGGATGGCTCTCTCACTCTCTCTCTCTCTCTCTCTCTCTCTGAACTGACTATCCAAATAATTTTCTCTGACCTCCAACTTACCTAAATCAACAATGTTAGGTTAATTTATTAAAACACTAAGGTACTTGCCTGCAAATCCTTACAACTTGGATTCAATTCCCGCTTAGGTAAAGCCAGGTACACAAAGTGGCGCTGCAGGGCTGGAGATATGGCTCAGCGGTTAAGGCACTTGTCTCCAGTGCCTAAGGCCCTGGGTTCAATTCCCCAGGACCCACATAAGCCAGACCCACAAGGTGGTGGTCCTGGTGCGCTCTCTCTCTCTCTCTCTCTCTCTCTCTCTCTCTCTCTCTCTCTCTCGCTCAACATCTATCTCCTGTATCTCTCTGCTTGAAAATGAATAAATAAAATATTTTTTTAAAAAAGTGGCGCTGCATCTGGAATGTATTTGCAGTGGCTGGAGGCCCTCGTGTGTCCATTCTCCCTCTCTCTTTCTGTCTCCTGCCTCTCTCTCTCTCTCTCTCCTCTCTCTCTCTCTTTCTCTGCTTGCAAATAAATAAATAAATCTTGAAAACACTTAGAATTATTTGGAGACATTCTGGGTCAGACTGAGAGAGAGAATAGTGCCCCAGACTAGGATCGTATGCAATACACTAACTCACATTGAAAATGAAATTATTCTTCCCCCAAATGACAATTGGGTATTGTCATGATGACCTGGGAGAAAAGAGAAGAGAGACAGTCTCTCCTCTAGAAGACTTGAGATTATAGCAAAGCATTGAACCCCACACCAAAACTGTGTCCTATGAAGACAGAAAAGATTCAGTGTGTGGAACACTTATAAAAATCGAATTAGGCCGGGCGTGGTGGCGCACGCCTTTAATCCCAGCACTCGGGAGGCAGAGCTAGGAGGATCACCGTGAGTTCGAGGCCACCCTGAGACTACAGAGTGAATTCCAGGTCAGCCTGGGCTAGAGCGAGACCCTACCTCGAAACCCCCCCCCAAAAAAAATTGAATTAGGCCGGGGGTGGTGGCACACACCTTTAATCCCAGAACTGGGGAGGCAGAGCTAGGAGGATCACTGTGAGTTCAAGGCCAGCCTGAGACACATAGTGAATTCCAGGTCAGCCTGGGCTAGAGCAACCCTACCTCAAAAACAAAACAAAACAAAAAAGACAAATTGGGCACAAAATGCCAATTATCTTCTACCTGAGACATAAAAGAAGACATGAAAAACAAGTGTATTTTGGGAGATTCTTTCAAAACAGGTACTCACTAACTTTGGCTGGTAATCTGTTCTATGAACTTCAGCACCAAATAAGAGGCAGTTGGAGTTCCTGTCAACAACAGAAGCCCCTCCAGAAGAAAGTCAACAGTTTTTAAAGAAAACCTCCTGTACATTTATATTGTAGGATCGCTTCTTATAAACAAGAGAGAAAATGTCACTGAAAACTCAAGGTATTATTCTTGGAAAAACTCGGGTTCACATTGTCTTGTTTTACTTTTTTCAGCTCCCAAACACCACGTGTCCTTTACTGAAGGTAACATCCCCAAAAGATGTTTTTCTGAATTTCCTTGAATTCGGTCCATCATAGGAATGGAACATTAGTATCCAGTCCATTTAAGGATGTGTGGGGAAGATTTCTTTAATTTATCCTGGTAGATTGAATGTATGCACGAGGATATACCTTGATTGGATTTCTGGAAGCACACCTTGATACAAGAGGGCAAAGGCAAGAAGTACATTTGGAATGTGATACTGGAAAATTCTAGGAAGGGGATCACAAGTGGGGTAAGGAGGGTTCAAGTCATTAGTGTGGTTAAGAAGGAACTCCCTAGCTGGGCGTGGTAGCGCATGCCTTTAATCCCAGCGCTCGAGAGGCAGAGGCAGGAGGATCGCTGTGAGTTCGAGGCCAGCCTGAGACTACAGAGTGAATTCCAGGTCAGCCTGGGCTAGAGCGAGACCCTACCTCGAAAAAATGAAATAACAACAACAAAACAAAGAAAGATCATCAAAGACAGACTCTGGTGGCTGTTGTGTGAATTAGCCTTTTATTGCTGTGACAAAAAATACCTGAGAAAAACAAAGTAAGGAAGGAAAGATTGTTTTTTCTTTTGGCTCGTTTCAGAGGCTGAATCCAATAGTCAGCTGGCTCCGTTGCTTTGGGCCTGAGGCAAGACAGAATAAAATATGGGGCAGAACATGCGACCATGGACGCCATGTGTCTCATACTATCAAGAAACAGATAAAGAGAAAGGAGAATAATGACCTGAGTTCCATTCCCCGGGACCCAGGTAAAGCCAGATGCACAAAGTGGTGCATGTGTCTGGAGTTCCTTTGCAGTGGCTGGAGGCCCTGGTGTGCCCATTCTCTCTCTCTCTCTCTCTCTCTCTCTCTCTCTCTCTCTCTCTCTCTCTCTCTCTCTCTCTTTCTCTTTCTCTCTCTTCCTCCCCCTCTCTCTCATTCTCTCTCTTCTGTCTCTTTCTCTTTTCCTCTCTCTCTTCTTGCAAATAAATAAAAATTATTTTTAAAAAATTTAGAGAGAGAGAGAGAGAGAGAGAGGCTGGGAACAAGACATCCCCTTCAAATTATGCTCTCAGCAGCCCGCTTCTTGCAATCAATCAGGCCCCATCTTCTATTGCTTAGACAGCCTCCTGATAGCCCATTCGATTACAAAACCATTGATAGATTAATCCATTGATTACATCCCAACACTTATGAGCCAATCACTTTCCCTAAAAGCCCCACCTCTGGACACATGCATTGGGGACCAAGCCTTCAACACATAATATGACATTTGGGGAGCAACTTCATATCTAAATCATAAGTTGTTATGTGAGAAAATATGATACCATTTTTTAAAAAAGGAAGTCTTCTTGGCAATTCTGGGAAGAGCATATTTAACCCTCTCCTCCCCAGACTATCAGAACCACTGAGGCACCATCAGAAAAGATTCAGGCACCTTGTATCCAAAGTGACATGCATGCCCTTTGCAAATGACTTCAGGAGCGACCTATCACTGAAATATGCGACGAGTGTTAGACTCACGCAATATATTGTCAACGACTTGGAAATAATTCGAAGCTTTGAGGATGCAGTGGAGGTTAAAGTCTGTGTTGAGTAAAAGTAGGGTTTCTAAAACCTGTGCTACACAGAACTCCCTTTTACCTGGGAACTTTCATGTGACCCCAGGTATCCAGGTATAGAAAACAAGTATACAGGTATATATAAAACAGGTCTACAGGCTAATAAATCATCAAGAAAATTTTAAACATAATTCTCTGGGCTACAGAGATGGCACTTACCTGCAAGCCTAAGGATGTGGGTTCGATTCCCCAGTAGACACATAAAGCCAGGTGTACAAAGTGGTGTATGCATCTGGAGTTCCTTTGCAGGGGCTGGAGCCCCTGGCACACCCCTTCTCTCTCTCTCTCTCTCTCTCTCTCTCTACTCTCTTCTCTCTCTCTCTCGACTCTTTTCTCTCTCTCTCTACTCACTTCTCTCTCTCGACTCTCTTCTCTCTGTCTCTCTCTGCTTGCACACAAATTAATTTTAAAAATTAAAGAAAAAAGGAAAAAAGAACAGCTTTAAAAATGATTCTTGTATGTGCATATAATCTACCATTTAAAGAAGAAAACAAAGTTTTAAACTAGTAAGATATGTGTTTATTTTTATATAAGGAATTAAATTATGACTGAGTATCTCATATCACAATTCATGGAACATCTTTAACATTTTTTAGAATCAGTCCATATTTTGGTTTCATAATTGTCAATACTACGAATTCCACTTCGCACCCATAGTACCAATCGACAGAAATATATTTAGGATTATTTGAATTTTTTTTTTTGAAATTCAGTTCTAACTCAAGCCAAAATACATTGAAAGGTTTTTTTTTTCTTCTTTTACGAAACTCTAGTAAGCAATTCAAACAGACGGTTTTTTAAAAAAATCAAATGCTCTGATATAATACAATGCAATATGATGATACACTAATTTGATATATCCATGCTGAGGAATGACAGTAGGGAAATATTAAAAGTCTTTGTTGATGCCATGATTAAATCATTATGTCTCTACCAGAGCAGGAAAGTTTGTGTATCCAATAAGAACACTATAATTCATAACATACAATAGTCTCCAATGTGAGCTGAGGTGTTAGGACAGCTCTATACATCATACCAGATGCTCATGCCCTGTGTTCAGGATGAAGGCTGAGAAAAATTCCTCCATGCAAAATGGACGGATGCCGACAGGGACACCATGTTTGATTTTGAATCAATTTGGGGTCATTGTGCATTCAGAAACCTTTGACTATTGAGAAATTTTCTGTGACTCTCCATAAGTATTGTGTGACCCCCTCCCCCATGAGGCCTGTCTCATGGCGTAAGATGCTGACGTCGGTGGAGAGATGGATCAGTGGTTAGGATCACTTCCTGTGTGTGATGGTTACGTTTTGTTGTCAACTTGACCTGTTTAGTTATCCTGGATGAGTCTCTGAGGATGTTCACAGGAAGGCAGCCTCTCAGTAGAGGGCAGGATGTAAGGAAGCTCAGGGGAGCTAGAAATGGACATCTCTTCCTGGGAGGGCAGTGCAGGAAGGAAATTCCAGAGACTCAGGAAGCCAACAAGTCTGGAAAAGGGTTGCAAGACCCCATCCTAAGGTTATACAAAGGGGGAGAAAAATCTCCTCTGGCCCCTCCTGCATGTTTGCTATTGTGTATGTGGTGTTGGTGATGGTTTCTCTCTCTTCTTGGACCTATAAAATGGGACCAGCCTTTTTCTCCATTATGGAACTTCCCCTGGATCTGTAGCTTCAATAAATCCTTTCCTCCATAACTGTGCCTGGTTTGGAGGTTTATCCCGGGGGTGGGTGGCTGACTACAACACTGTGCAAGCATGAAGGCCCAAGGAGGCCGGAGAGATGGCTCAAGTTCAATCCCCAGGACCTACATAAACACCTGGGTATAGTCAGTGTCTGTAACCACAGTCCCAGGCCCGTAGGGGAGGCTTGTTGGAGCTCAGCAAAACATGGCAAGTTCTGGCATCAGTCAGAGACTCTGGTCAAGTGAGAACTGGGCAAGAGAGCCATGGAGAGGGGCACTGGAAGTTGAGCACACCCCCCAAGCACATGGGGTGCTGTATGTGAACACACACTCAGAGAAAAAGAGAAAGAGAAAGAGAGAGAGAGAAAGCAAGAGAAAGAGAAAGAGTGAGAGAGAGAAAGTG
>PVHP010034016.1:0-19279 GCA_004024765.1 Zapus hudsonius
CTTGTCTCTTCTTGAATGGGGGTCTTTGGATGTCTTGTAGTATAGCAGAATTCAGAATATACCTGACAGAAACAATTTCTAGAAAACATTTTCTGGACGGCCATGGAGACTGGGTCTGTTGGGTGGTGCCGTAGCCAACAGCTACCCTGGCCTGTGAGGGGGCTGCTTGATGAAGGGTTCTGGTGACCCCAGACCCATGATGGTTTCCTGCATCTGTTTGGTGGGCTATCCCTTCCAGGGGCAGACCAAGGCCTTGATAAGACACCAGAGAACCTTGGAAGGATCAAAAATCATTGTGTGTGTGTGTGGGGAATCATTGCATTTTCCAGTAATTAGCTGATCCAGATGTGATCCATTTGTTGATCACCTGTATGTGTCAGGTGTCCAGTGCTAGAACCACACAACAAACAAGACTATGAGCTTGACTTGGACAAGCGTAGTGGGGGGGGGGCAGATCTCTGAGTAGTGAGGTTTCATGAAGCCACACCAAATCTCATCAGGTTCTGAACAGAGATCCAACAGCTCATGTATTACTTTTTTTTTTTTTTCGAGGTAGGGTCTCACTCTAGCCCAGGCTGACCTGGAATTCACTATGTAGTCTCAGGCTGGCCTTGAACTCATGGTAACTATTACTATTGTGTGTTCACAATTGCACACATATGTGGACACACACACACATTTTACCCTTTCCTTCTTTACCCTCATTCAAATCTCTTTCTTTTCCATGTCCCCAAAACCTCTGGGGTTATAGGTTTTGTTAGAGGAGCACTGGAGTGATTGGGTTATTATGGGACCAGGTGCTTTGTTTTAAAAGTTGGGAGTTATAAAAACAAAAACCTCAGGTGTGATGGTGTATGATTGTAATCCTAGCACTCGGGAGGTAGAGGCAGGAGGATGAGGAGTTCAAAGTCATTCTTGGCTACATAGAAAATTCAAAGCCAGGGCTGGAGAGATGGCTCAGCGGTTAAGGCACTTGCCTCCAGTGCCTAAAGCCCCGAGTTCAGTTCCCCAGGACCCACATAAACCAGACCCACAAGGTGGTGGCCCTGTTGTGCTCTCTCTCTCTCTTTCTCTCTCTCTGCTTGAAAATGAATAAATAAAATATTTAAAAAAAAAAGAAAATTCAAAGCCAGCTGGGCTAGATGAGACCCTGTCTCAAAAAAAACAAACAAACAAAAAGGAGAGTGTTTATTAGGGGACCCAAAGAACATGAGTTTGCCATCCTTAATGCACAGCCAGGTACTCTAAAGAAGGCCTCACATGAATGAGCCACAAAGAAACCAGTGTAGCTTGGACCATCCAAACTGGTGGCTATACTAGTCAACTTCTCATTGTTGGAATAAAATACCTGACAAGATGCAGCTTAAGGAAGGAAAGGGTTTAATTTTGCTTATAGTTTCAAAGGGACATTCATCATGGCTGGAAAGCATGGCAGGACCAGATATCTGGGCATCACATCTTCACAATCGCAGTGAGGAAGTAGAGTGTGAACTGGTCAGTAGGGCCAGGCTATAAAATATCAAGGCCCACCCCAGTGATACACTTCCTCCAGCAAGGCTCCACCTCCTGAAGGCTCTACCACCTGGGGATTAAATACTCAAATACATGAGTCTATGGGGGACATTTTACATTCAGATCACCACAGTGGCAGTGTGGTGGGGGAGCAGTTAAGAGCAGGGCTCCCAGAATCCTTTGCTGCCAGTGCTCCTGCCTCATCTAAGGCAAAAAGCCAGCCAGGAGGGACGACCTGGAGAGAAGCAAATGCACTATCAATCCCACTTTTAGGAATCACATCTACTAATAAAAGTCACCATCACTGGTAATCATTAAATCATAGATTTTCCAAATGGCTCCAAGCAGAGTTTCAGGCCAGGTGGTTTGTGACACTTGCTGGTTTCATTTGCTCGAAGGGGAGGCTGTGAGAGTGGGAGAGGACAGGGGACCCTTATTGCACCCCAGTCAGACCCACCTTGAGGCCAGAATCTTTGGGGCGCTTGGCTCTCCTGGGAAGGGAAACAGCCTTCTACAGCCCCAGTGAGATACATGCCCCAGAGATGCTGGTGGGCTCTGCTCTCCCCAGGCAAGCACCAAAAGGGTCTTAGTGGCACTAGATCTAAGCCCCACGTATAAAATGGAAACTGAGGCCCAGAGAAGGAAGGCCTCACCCAGGCCATGCTGCAAGCTGATGGCAGGTAGACCAGGAAGAGAGGAAGAGTTTCTATTCTGAGCAAAGGGAAGTAAGAATTGGTCCTGATCCCAGTTAGGGGGGCAGCTGTCCCTTTGTTTCCCCTTAGGCAGTGTCTGTGCCCTTGCTAACCTTTTACCACTGCTGGCTCTTCAAACCCAGAGGAGGTGAGCGTTCCGGGCCAACAGAAGGAGGCGTCTCAGAGGCTCCTGAACAAAGAGTTTAGCGCTCAAGTCCAGCCTGGACTCAGCAGAGAAGTTTCTGAGATATCATTGCTGGCCCTGGGTGAGAAACAGCCAGATATTTCCATCCCAGCGATCTCTCACCTTCCTCAGCAGCATCCAACCAGCCCGATTCCTCCTCCACCGGCCGGCCCTTGGGAGCCCACCCAGGAGTGGGGACCAGAGCCTGGGGACCGAGCCAAGGAGGACCTGGATGTTCTGCAGCCCTCTTCCACTGGATATTTTCGCACGGAACTGGAGAAGGTCAAGCTTCTTCAGGAAAACTTGCTCAGAGAGGCAAGGCACCTTGAAGGCCAGGCCCCAGAGACCCTGGGGCACAACCAGCAGCCTGTGCCCGACATGCCTGGGGCTCCCCTCCTGCTACAAGGCCCTAGAGAGGCCACATGGCAACCTTTGGGGACAGGACCTGAGGATGTAGAGAGAAGCCACCCAACCTCTGAGTTGCAAAAGTGTCAATTGTTGGGAGATGAGGACCAACAGGGGTCACCTCGAAAGGGATTCTGGGGCAAAGAGAGCCCAGGGGTTGAGGATGTGGATGAAGATCGGGACATTGATGAGTCATCATCCCATAGCTCCCCTCCCTCTCAGGCCTCGCAGGCCCCAGGCGGGCCAGTCCCCCAGGCTGTCTCCAGAGAGGTCACTGGCACTCCTGGCTCCCCAGCCGAGGGTGCCATCCCACTTCCTGTTGACTTCCTCTCCAAAGTTTCCACTGAGACTGAGGCCTCACCGCCAGGTTCAGGGCTCACAGACGAAGGGCACGAGGCTGCCCCAGAGTTCACATTCCATGTGGAAATCAAAGCCAGCATGCACAAGGAGCAGGATTCCGAGGGGACTGCTCTTCTGGGGGGCCCTGGAGAGGAGCAGCAGGCCCAGGGGCCCTCTGTGGGAGAGGCCACCCAAGAGGCTGGCCTTGTGACACCATCCGAGAAGCAGCCTGCAGCTGGCCTGCCAGGGAGGCCCGTCAGTCGGGTCCCTCAACTCAAAGGTCTGTGTTTTAAGCTTACTCGCTCCTCCCCTGGTATCCTCTGTGCCATCCAGGCTGCAGGCACTGTCACCGAGCTTTTGCCCCTCCTGGATTCCTTCACCTGAGGTTCCGGAACAGCCACTAAACTGACCACCTGGCTAGCGCTCCCCTTCCCCAGTCCCTACCCTTGAGGCTCTAGAAGCACGTGCTCCTGTCACGCTTGCCCGCCGCCGCCGTTCTGCATGTCACCGACACCTCGCCCTGTGCTTTCTGCCCTGTTTGATAATTGGGTCACTCGATGCATTCACCATGGTCTACCAGCTCACAGGAATTTGATGGGCACCCTCCACAGAGAGGAGAACAGTTGTCACCATATTTGAGAATTTGTGATATTCATTGAATTCACAGTCTAGAACCTTCCTAGCACTCCTAAGTAATGTGATTAGCTTCACCTTGCAAATGAGGGAACAAGTAAATTAGCTTGTTAGTAAGTGACAGAGTCAAGTTCAGAATCCAAGTAGGTCTGCTCTGAAAGACACACTCTTCCCACAACCCATGGTACCTTCCAGAAAGTACTGGAGTGTGTCCTCTTGGTGCAGAAATACCAAGGCCACCGGGCTGTTCTCTGCTGTCATTGGTCGACAACATATCACATTCGGCAGATGATAGCATTTAGCCTTGGAGGTGGCCAGGAGCCCAAGCAGGTAGTCCCTGCCTCTCCCTGCTTGGGGTAGAGACAGTGAGCAGAAGCATCTTAAAGGTCCAGAGTGACTCTCCTTCCTGGCAAGGACAGTATGGGTCTGTGTGTTGGCCTCCTAGGATCTCAGTGTGGCCCCACCTGAAGGACTTTAGGGGCAGCCAACATGGGAGGGAAACTACCAAGTGGCCTCTATATGGGTATATTCATGGCTTTAGGGTTTTAAATACTTTTAGAATTAATTAATTACCTTTTAGAATTATTCCCAAGGTCTGGAAATTGATGCTCCTTTAATTCATAGTCATAAACATCTATTAAATGCTGACTTGATTCTACTTGCAGAGAGCACTTTGATACATTTTAAATATGAGAACCTGTATTTAGCCGGGCGTGGTGGCGCACGCCTTTAATCCCAGCACTCGGGAGGCAGAGGTAGGAGGATCGCTGGGAGTTCGAGGCCAGCCTGAGACTACATAGAGAATTCCAGGTCAGCCTGAGATAGAGTGAGACCCTACCTCGAAAAAAAAAAAAATCTGTATTTAAACTTTATGGTGGGTAGCTGGGTATGATAGCACATACCCAATACTGCAGATTTTGGAAGCAAGAGGATCAATGCAAGCTTGAGGCCAGTCTGGGCTTACATAGTGAGTTCAGAGCTAGCCTGGGCTATGTAGCAAAATTTTCTCTCAAAAAAACAAACAAACAAACAAACAAATAAGCTAGACATGGTGCACCACACTTGAAATTTTAGCACTTAGGACATGTAAGTAGGAAGATCAGGAGCTCAAGGCCAGCCTTTGCTACATGAGACCCTGTCTTCAGATAGATAGATAGATAGATAGATAGATAGATAGATAGATAGATAGATAGATAGAGTGGTGGAAATTTTCTGTGCTATTTTAAATTCAAAAACAGTAGAGCAGAAATTGCTGGCTTGAATGTTTCCTAAAGTAATATAACAAATTCTGAGGCAGGAGCAGGGGGTAGAGTTCCATGTCACTATGAGTTTGGAAAACACAGGTTAAACAAAGTTAAGCAGCTTTTGCTGTTGACAGGATCTGTCAGAGCCCTTAGTGTACTAATAATATACGTTGTGACTCTAAGAAAAATACAAACTATAAATTTCCCAAATGTATTTGATGGGGCTGTAGAGCTGGGTTCGTGGTTTAAAACCCTTGCTTGCAAAACCTGTTTTCACAGGTTCAAGTCCCCAGCCAAGTACATAAAGCCACATGGGCATTTGTTTGCATCATCAAGAGACCATATGTATTTGGTGCCACTTGGCAAAATCTCTTGGACAGTGAACGGCTTGTTGAGTCATAAAATGTTGATCTGGCGGGTGCTTTTGTGACACGTAGATGATACTGATTAGCTGTGATGGTGGTGAGAGGGTGGTACCACAGCAGTGAAAGAATTCCCCAAGGCAGAAAAAAGCAGGCGTAGTGAGTGCATTGGCTACACTGTGGTACAGCTGCAGGGGGACTGCTTTTATGGAGGGGGTTGTTTACACCGTCAATCAATCAGGCAGTGTTTCAACTCATAGTGCCCTGGAATAATGGCACTGGAGTTTACTGTGGTTATCAGCAGCCTGGCCTTGAGGCAATGATGGTCTTGCCATCTTGGCATCCACATGGTTGATGTGGGCAAGAGAAGGAATTTGAGAGTCGGGTCCACTCAGACCCCTAAGTATTGTGGATTCCCAGGTGGTCATTGGGCTTGTACACCCGGTCTTGGTGGGCCCTCATGTCTATCTCCCGGTGATTCTGCCCCAGGAAACTTGGAAAAGCAAGCTGGAGGATCAGTGCTGGTCACTCTAGAAATCTAGTCTGCAGCCACCAGCAGGGAGCCTCTAGAGGCGCTATTGTCCTCTGAACAGGAAGAGTGTGATGTTGAAACCAAGTTGAAACTAATCCGTGCCCGCTGGTGAAAAGGTCAAAGTTGCAGTAGCTAGGCTCAGACAAGGGTATGGCATCCTTAGAGGCCCCTGGGGTGTCCAGACCTCACTCAGGCCTAGGTGAGAGTGGGATGGGCTCTTCTGAAAGCTGCTTGAGCTGGTAGTGAAGGTTTCTGTTAGTAAGTTGCTCTGCGGGCACACCTAGTAGCAGATGGAGACACCCCCCCCCCCAATTCACCTATTCTGGTGACAGGAGTGAGGGTCAAGGTGGTCAGAATAAAATGGCCAGGAAGGTGGGCATTAGGATTCCCCACAAACTGGAGACATGGAGCAGGGGACTGAAAGATGGCTCCAGTCAGGCCACAAGGCCAGAGTGGGTAACTGGAAATCTTACAGGAAACCAAGGCCAAGCCTGGCTCCAGGAAGAGACAGCTCCCCAACCTGAAAGAGCCTGGAGCCTGTCTGAGCTGTCCCCTATCTGTGGCTTTGGGGCTTTTACACGGCTCGAGGGAGATGGCCAGGGACAGAGAGGAAGCCTGTCACGGCCCTGTTTCAACCTCTAACCATGTCTGCGCGACCCTTCTGCATGTCCCCATCCTCGGCCAGCCTGCTGCTGTCCCCTCTCGCCGGGTCGCTGTAAGCAATGGCCCAGTGTGTTGTGTGCTACTAACAAAGTGAGACCTAGCAGATTCAAGGGCAAAGAACATCCGCTGGGTTTCCACCGAACCTAACCAAAGGAGACGTGCACCGCCGACCTTGAACTTCAGCTGGCTCGTAGTGGGAACCATGAAAACAGGGCGTAACATGCATTCTCGTTTTGTATTTTATCAGCTCGCATGGTCAGTAAAAGCAAAGACGGGACTGGAAATGATGACAAGAAAGCAAAGGTAAGCCGTCATCCAGCCGCAAAGCTCTGATGGCCGTCAGGTTCACCCCGAGGCTCCGCTTCATGCCTGACTTCGCTCTCACCTGTAACGTGTGGGGAGTGTTTGGTTGTCACTAGAGCACAACTGTCATTTACGGCCACTGCTTTTTAAAGTACAGTATTTCTTGGTCTCGATACTTACACAAGGGAAGGCAGCTCCTGAATTACAAGGGGCAGCAGGTGACTGAATTCCTGCACCAAGTATCCTTTCTTCAAAAGGTGTTGGTGAAGGTGTGCGTGAATTGTCTGTAGCAGAGCTGGGGTTTGCACTTCATACTCTTGGCTCTACAAATCTCGGATCAGCAAACATCTATGTACCTGTGTTTGAAATACAGAGAAGAATGTATTGGGGGAGCTGAGGGCATTGCACGAGGAAGGAAGTGATTCCCAGTCAATGGCAGGGTTCTGGGTAAGCCCTCAAAGAGCTGGGAAACCAGCAGGGTACAGGGCAGGAACAGAGAAGCAGAGGCCTGGAAGCAGAAGTTAGGGAGGATAAGCACACAGGCTTGGTTGTGGAGGAGTTCTGTGTGAGGCTCATGTGAAGTAGAAGGAGATCATTGAAGGACGGAAACCTCATCCACACTGTAATGCAGACTGGAAAAGCGCGGGTTGGCGTAGGTAACACCATGTTTCAGTTTTGCTGATTGCAGTACACCCTAGTCCTCTTCAGTAGCTAATCCTAGGGCCAGCAAATGCAGCAGCCCGCTTATCACAACCTGCATCCAGAACCTCGCCAGCCCTTCTTAGCCTTTCATTCAGCTGTTGCCCGTGGCTTCCTCTGTGGCTTTGTATCTTAGAAAATATCCCAAAGCTGTGCAGTGCTGTCTTCCTGGCAAACCCTTCCATGGCCCAGATTAGGTCTATTGTGACTGATGCCTGGAACATCTGGATTGTAATCGGCATAGGAACCCTGCAGTTCCCAGATATAGACAGTGAGTTAGGTGGCAGGAATTGAATGTAACTCCTGAAGTGCCTGTTCTGTGCCAACTATGGCTCTCATTGCACAAACTGCCCAGGGAGGCAGTTGAGCATCTTGCCAGGACTTAGAAGCCCTGACCTGCCAGCTTGAAGAGAGAGCAATGTGCTGGGATGTGAGCGCATCGTGCATTCATGTATTTATTCATTCAGTACACGTGTACTCATTCCCTGCCTGGACTTGCTCACAGCAGAGCAAGAGGCCAGACCTATTATTTGTACATCTTGTCCAGGTAGACAGAGCTGCCAGTGGAGAGGAATTGCCCAATTTGGAAAAAAGGGGTACCAGTACCCACCCATCCCTAACTTCTCTCCCTTGGGCTCTCCTCTTTGCCATGGGGATAGACACCCTCAGTGAGGAATTGTAGGGAAATAAGGGAACTCACTGGAGAAACCCAGCCAAGTCTGGTTGGGGGCCCCTGCTCTGAAGTTTTGCTTCCTAGAGAGCCCCCCAAGTTGGCTTTTATTCCTCTCAGAAGGTCTGGCTTCACCAAGCTTATGCTTCCTAGTCGGAGGCAGTTAGGACAAAACGTGGGTGTCTGCCTCTATCCCTCAAGTGCCCTTGTTTAGGGAGGCAGCTCCTTGGAGGGTGTCCAGCCACAAAGACACCTCTTTCCTAAAGTGGAATCTGTACAGGGTTCTCCCAATAGCATTAAGATTAGTTTTCTTTGCTACTTTAATCAGGAAGCCTGTGTGCATGTATGTGTGGCCTCGGTGGTATTGGGAAAAACCATTAGGGTTGGCGCTGGCACAATCTCCCCTTAGCACTTAGGATTCTGTTTGGGTGGCAAAGGAGGTAGGTCAGGGTCAGTGGGCCAGTATGAGCTTCTCCAGTATGAGGTTGAGCAGAAAGTGGAGTGCCTGGACCCTTGACACACTGGAGTTCTTTACAAGCAGAGAGAGAGAGAGAGAGAGAGAGAGAGAGAGAGAGAGAGAGAGAGAGAGAGAGAGAGAGAGAGACTTAGCACACCAGGACATTTTGTCACTGCAAGCAAACTTCAGATATGTGTGCCACTTTGTGTATCTGGCTTTATGTGGGTACTGGGAAATCAAACCCAGGCCAGCAGGTTTTTGTAAGCAAGCACCTTTAACTGCTGAGCCATCTCCCCAGCCCTAAGTTCTTAAGAAAATGCTGAGCCTCTTCTTAGGCAATCTCCGTGTATTACTGAGTGTGAAATATCTTTAAACCAGATATCCAAGGTGGTGCACCATATGGTGCTCCAAGGGCTAGAGAAAGCATATAGAACTTCTATCCATTTTCATCTCCTCTTAAAATTTCTATTGTCTCAGCTCTTCAGTGATGTCTGCCCCATGTCAACCATGTAGTGCATCAGCCGATGGCTGATTCAGTGGTGAGGGAACAGGCTCGTCCTTTCTTACTGGTCAGAAGGTCTGAGTAGGGATGTGGTCCTAGCACTGTGGATCTGCCTGCTTCATGCTTAGTTACTGTACTTTTGTCAGTTCCCCTCCCCCATGTGCTGACTTTTATTTTGATTTCATTTATGTTTATGTTTAAGACATCCACACCTTCCTGTGCTAAAACCCTGAACACTAGGCCCTGCCCTAGCCCCAAACGCCCCACTCCTGGTAGCTCAGACCCTTTGATCAAACCCTCCAGCCCTGCCGTGTGCCCTGAGCCAGCCACCTCTCCTAAACACGTCTCTTCTGTCACACCCCGAACTGGCAGTTCTGGAACAAAGCAGATGAAACTCAAGGTAAGGAAACCACTTTTGGCAAGAACCAGGCTGCTCTAACATGGTGTTCAAACATTTTATTTAGATAAACTGACAGGGAAGCACCAGACTGCAGCATTATTCCAGCTGTGTGAAGAGGGGACAGAGAGGGGACAAGGCACTCCCCGGAGCTGTGCTTCTCACTTCCCTCTCCCCATATAGAGACACTGAAAGCTGTTTGAAAGTTGCAGCTGTCAGCCAGGCAGAGAGGCTACAGGACTCCATGCCTGTAGTCCCAGCACTGGGAGACTGAGTCCAGAGCACCACAGCAAGTAAGCTGTGCTAAGGAGCGAGACCCTAAAAAAGGAGCCGGGTGTGGTGGCACACCCCTTTAATCCCAGCACTTGGGAGACTGAGGTAGAATTGCCATGAGTTCCAGGACATCCTGGGCTACAAAGTGAGGTCCAGGTCAGCCTGGACTAGAGTGAAACCCTGTCTCAAAAAGCCAATAATAATAAAAAAAATAATAATTAAAATAAAGGGAAGCTGCAGCTCTCTGGTAACGGGCCATGCCTCCAGAATGCCTATAATGGCGTAGCCTCTGGCCACAAATCTCACCAGCTCCCTCCTCCCTGGGCCAGCTTGTGGTTTGTGATTCATGTGGCTTCTTTGTG
This sequence comes from Zapus hudsonius, assembly GCA_004024765.1. Lineage (NCBI taxonomy): Eukaryota > Metazoa > Chordata > Mammalia > Rodentia > Dipodidae > Zapus > Zapus hudsonius. The sequence continues at coordinate 10,230 of PVHP010034016.1, forward strand.
GAGTTTATGTCCTGTCTAATGGTCATCTACTGAGGCCCAGATCCCCAACTGCCCAGTCAGCAGACTGTGCCTGTGCCAACTCTGCTTCTACTCTCTGCCTAGTGTTCACAGTGGCTTCTGAGACCCAGGGCTCCTGCACCTTATCTCTAAGGGCCTCTGGGGAGCCCAGCCTCCACCAGCCACATCCCTACTTCAAGACAGTGGGTGTCCCCAGGGCTGTGTTCTCCCAGGTCCTGTCCTTTGACCTGCACCATGTGGATAAGAACCCTGATCAGTCTGCAAGCACGATTGTCTTTTCATGAAACACATTAGTGACATAACCCATGCACATAGTTCCTCTGGGAGGAAATAGGAAGTGGGTGCTCGACATGTGGGTGGGGCTGTGTGCTCAGCAAACCCTCAAGATGGTACAGACATTTGTTGTCTCCAGTAAGTCAAGGGCCACCCCTCCCCTTACCTCCTTCCAGTCAAGGTGGGAGGATGGGGCTGGCTTTGCCTCAGTGACAGTCACCTTTCCCAATGGTGAAATCCCCTTTACCCTGGTTCGGTTTACAGGGGGCTGATGGTAAACCGGGAACGAAGATCGCCACACCCCGGGGAGCAGCCCCTCCGGGCCAGAAAGGCCCGTCCAACGCCACCAGGATTCCAGCCAAGACCACGCCCAGCCCAAAGACTCCACCTGGCACGGGTAAGAGTTCTCTGGAGTCTTAGTCAAGAGGCTTCCAGATGGTACAGCCCTCACCTCAGGAAGCCACTCATAATTAATGATCCCCAGTGCTGACCAACATCTTGCAGTTTGCTAAGCATTGGCGCGTTTGACTTCTTAATCATTTTTGGCAATTTTCTGAGATAGATATAGAATCTAGCTCGCTATCAGTCTGGGCTCTGAGAGTTTGCCTGGCTAAGTTAAACCATCTCATCTTGAGCATAAGGAAAATGCAGACACTTGATGAGTGAGTGGAGGTAAGGGGCTTCTCTGGCCCCAAATGGGACATGTGACAGTTTCTTTAGAGAAAGAACAGTACCCTGGACGGGCACTACGGGGAGGTTCTCACACAGCCCAGCTCCATGCAGCTTTGCTCACTAGGATGTAAGAAATCATCTCAGCTGAGTAGTGGCACACTGCACCCCTGGGCTCTGGGAGTGACACTGCACCCATTCCCCTGGCCGCTGTGAGTAAACCCCAGCTGGTGTTGAGTACTAAGCCTGGCCTTAGGCTGCCTGTTGTGTCCATTAGAGATGGAAGCCCTTGATGGCTACCCCAAGGACCAGCTCTAGGAAAGCATTTAGATCCTGTAACATTTGGATGTCTGGTCTGCATTCACCCCCTGGTAGTACCCAGAAGCCCGTGGGTTCTCTGTGGACTACGAGGGGGGCAGGCCTGGTCCACAGTGTCCCCATTCACCTAGTCTAAGGTGGCCACTCAGAGCCTGCCTTTGTCCACTGCGTGCTTCTGCTTGGCATTGCCATGTGTGAAGGATGCCCCTTGCTAAGGGTGGTTGGTGCTGTGTTTTAACCTAGGGTGTGTGTGCCTGGCATGTTTCTCACGTGCTGAAGATCTGAGGGGCATTAGCAGCATGAGGGGTGTTCATATGGCTTTGATTCAGAGCCCTTCCTCATGCTGTGCCGGCTGATTCAGTCTGAGGAGAGGGGTCACCTTGCTTGTCACCTGTCCTTCAGTCCCTGCTTCCTGGTGGACATGTCTTCCCCACTGGCTTCCCACCTGTTCCCTGCCTCTCACTTCTATACTAGGGGGCCAGCCAAGTGCTGCCACCTGAATTATAACAAGGCTGTCTGTGGATTTTTCTTTTGAAGCTTCCAAGCAAGTACAGAGAAAACCACCCCCTGCAGGGGCAAAATCCGAGAGAGGTAATTTTGGGCCTACAGACCCTCTTGCTGTGTGTGCTGCTCCCAAGGTGTGTGCGGGAGGGGGGGGTTGTCTGCAGGGTTGGCAGGACCTGCTTCTGTGGCTGCTTCGTGTGGAATTGCCCACCCCACTTCTCTTCTCGCGTGTAGCTTGTGGACTTAAATCCTGCGTGTCTTCATTTGCTTCAAGTACAAGGGCTGTGGGGTGGAGAACCTGCGCCTTGGGACATTTGGGGATGCTAAAGGTTTGGACAGTCCTTCACCAAAGTTCTAGTAGGAGAGTCTGGCTAGCAGGTAGAAGGTTTACAGGTTTGGATATTTTGTTTTTGTTTTGTTTTTTTGAGACAGGGTTTTAGTCCAGTCTGGTCTCAAACTCACTATGTAGCAAAGGATGCCCTCAGCCTCCTGAGTGCTGGGCTTACAGGCAGGCACAGGACAAATTTTGGTTTTGTTTGTTTTGTTTAAGAAACAGGGTCTTGCCTTCACTGAATACTTTGATTAAATAAGAAGCAGGGTCTCACTCTGTTGCCCAGGCTGGTCTTGATCTCCTAGACTCAAGCGATCCTCTTGCCTCAACCTCCCAAGTATCTGGAACTACACGTGCGCGTCTCCATGCCTAACTTGCGCGTGCATCTATCTATCAAGCATCCACTGTGTGTGCTAGGTGTGGATGCTATGCTGGACTCTTCATCTGTAACCACATCCCCTCCTCAAAGCATCGTCCTCGGGGCTTTAATCTCCCCCCATCTTTCAGATGAGGATACAGGCTTGGGAGGGTCATTGATCAACTCACCCAAGGTCACTCTGCAAGTGGTGTGGAAAGGATGCAAGCTGGGGAGCAGGAGGCAGGTGCTGAGTCCTCTTCACTTGTCTTGCTACAGACCTTGGCTGCTTTAGGGACATGGGTGCCATGGAACCTCAAACACTGAGCACTGGGCTGCCTCCTCTCCTCTGGACAGAGAAGCTGCTATTGGCTGCATACTTCCTGGTGGGGAGCTTGAAAGACTTGTTTTTCAGGCCCCAGGCCTGGAGTTGGCTCTATCAGATCTGGACAGGGCCCATATCTGTATGTTACAAGTTCCACTTCCTCCTAAAAGCTCCAGATAGTTAACAAGTAAAAAAAAAAAAAAAGCTTTGGAGATTCTGTCACAGGCTCCATGCCTCCATGGGCCCCAGTTTGAAAATCTCTGATCCATGAGGCAGACACAATGGTAACTCTATCTAACAGGGGTGTGGGACGTTGTCACAGAAATGTGTTTGGGGGTGATCAACACTCAGAGGGAGGGAAGCGACCAAGCCTCTTAGCAGGGAGAGGTCCTACCAGCCATCCTGGAGACTGGTACCTGTCTGCACTTGGAAAGGTGTCTGGGGGTGGGGGGCTCAAGGCAGGCAGACAGGCATGCTGTCCTGGAGCCCCAGGGCCACAGAGGAGCCTGGCAGGAGTCCTGGGCATGCCCAACAGCCTCAGATTCACCCAGTGAGGTGGTAGAAAGGCTCCAGTTTGAGAACGCATCAAGGTCCTTTCCTTAGCGCACTCCCAGAAGAGTGTGTGAAGCATACTTCTGTACACTGCTGTTCACAGCCTCCCTCACTGAAGGCATTAGTGAGGCTCTGACTGAGCTCATGGAAGGGAAGTGACTTCCGGGGACACAGCCAACTGGAACTATCTCTCTTCTTTAAAATTATGGATTAAGTTTATTTAGGGAGAAATCACAAATCGTGGAGTTTATTTAGGGAGCATTGGGATCTGGGAAGGAAGGCCAGAGCACGCTGTCATGGAAAATATTGCATAGTTTGCAAGGCTTATTTAAGAAACTTTGAAGTTTTAGGGGAAACTGGAGTAAAGCCGCAAGTTCATGGAAAGTAGTCCATCACTGAAGAGAAACTGGGGCTTTTAAAGAGAGGTTAGAGTCGAGCCACAAGCACGTGGAAAGTAAGTTATAAAGTTATTTCAAAGAAACTGAGGGGGCTGGAGAGATGGCTCAGCGGTTAAGGCAGTTGCCTCCAGAGCTTAAAGACCCACGTTCGATTTCCCGGTACCCACATAAGCCAGATGCCCAAAATGGCACATGAATCTGGAGTTTGCAGTGGCTGGAGGCCCTGGCGCTCCCTTAATCTGTCTCTCTCTCTCTCTTTCTCTCTCTCTCTCTGTGTCTGTCTCTCTGCTTACAAATAAATAAATAAAATATCTTTTTTAAACTATATTTTTATTTATTCATTTTTCAAGCAGATAGAGGGAGATGGAGGGAGGGAGGGAGGGGGAGAGAGAGAGGGAGAGAGAGAGAGAATGCACCATAGCCACCATCTTGTGGGTCTGGCTTATGTGGGTCCTGGGGAATTGAACCCAGGGGCCTTAGGTACTGGAGGCAAGTGCCTTAACCGCTGAGCCATCTCTCCAGCCCAAAATAAAATATCTTTTAAAAAAAGAAAAGAAACCGAGGCTTCCAAGGTAGATTAGAATCGAGTCCCAAGCACGTGGAAGGTAGAATCTAGGAGCTGTGAAATGAGATGTTTGGAATTATCTCCTGATGCCAGGACCGTGGTGAAAAGTTGGTTCATCCCTAGCAGAGTGTGCTGGGGACTTGTTTGGATCTGGGAATAGAGGACCAAGGCAAACTTATTCTTGAGCCCAAGATTTCTACTGAAAGAGACAATGGTGTATCCAAGGTGAAAGGGAAGAGGCTTCCCAGGAAGTTTTAAGGCTTTGGTGGGGGAGGGTGGCACTGAGAGGGAAGAGAGGCCCTCCGACAGTCCAGGGGCCATGAGTCCTTGGTCAATTTCCATAATAGTGGGCAATCCCAAATCCCAAATCTGGTTACTGTTTGCAGCTGTGGAGAGGGAAGAAGAGGGAGCAGTGTCCTGTCATGAGCTCTCTGTTGCTTTCTTGGAATATGGGTGTCACTGCACCTAAGTGGCCCGCGGGCTCCAAGGCTTCCTCCTGCTGGTGTCCCCGCTGAGCTTGGCCTTGAGCCCCAGGGCAGCCTTGAGCCTTTGCAGATGTGTGCCCATCTAACCTCGTTCTCTTCCTTCCTTCCCATCTCCAGGGGAATCCGGGAAATCCGGGGAGCGCAGCGGCTACAGCAGCCCTGGCTCCCCAGGGACACCTGGCAGCCGCTCCCGCACTCCATCCCTACCAACTCCGCCCACCCGAGAGCCCAAGAAGGTGGCAGTGGTCCGCACTCCGCCCAAGTCACCGTCTTCCACCAAGAGCCGCCTGCAGACTGCCCCGGTGCCCATGCCAGACCTGAAGAACGTGCGCTCCAAGATCGGCTCCACCGAGAACCTGAAGCACCAGCCCGGAGGCGGGAAGGTAAGAGCAGAGCGTACTGAGGGGCTGCTGTGTCCTTTCTCCCTTCAGCACCTGCTGACTGGACAGAGCACAGGCCACCTCTGTGGGACAGGACTCCATCTGTTGGGGGCATATGATGGCATCTGCCTAAGTGGCTTGGGGAGGGGTCTCTTTCATCCTCATTTCTGGGAAAATTCAGAGCTTCCATTTGGAACAAGTGGCTCTTCCAGTCATCATGGGATATCTGGGCTTCTAGCTACGGAGTTCTAGGACCCCGCCGAGGGGCAGGGATAGGGACTGGCTGGACTCCCCTCCCCTCTCTAGTTTCTCTGAGAGTTGCTCAGGCTGATGCCCTGGTGAAGAAGAAAGGAGGTTCCCTCATGGTTCTGTTGGTTACTGTGGGGATATGGGCTGATGGGTGTCAGCAGTGGTCCGCTGCACCCCTGGGATCTCACTGTGGCTCTCAGTCTCTTCTTCCTATGAAGGCACCTGTCCTGTGAGATTAGGGCAATCCTACTGACCTCATTTCAATTTCTCAAACCCAGTTACAGTCTGAGGTTTTTGGAGTTGAGGTACCAACATCTGAATTGGGGTGCACACAGTTCAGCCCACAGCACCCTTTCCTACCCAGCACTAAGAGCAGAGGCAAGTGTGGGGCATGGAGGACTGCTACCTGCTGCTGAGTGTGACACATCCTAACCTTCTGGGTTGGGTACTTCAAGGGCAGTGTACCTCCTAGGGATACACCCTCAGAGCCCTGTGCAAGGGTGTCCCTTTCATAAGAACAGTGATGACCTTGAACTTCTGATCCCCCTGCTTCTAACTCTTAACTCCTGAGTTCTGGGATGAGAGTCATGTACCATCATGCCTGATGTATGCAATGCTGGGATCAAACTTAGGGTTTCATACATGTTAAGTGAGCCAACTTAGGCTGCATAAAACCCTGTCTCAAAAAGGGGGACTGGAGAGATTTCTCAGTGGTTAAGGCACTTACCTGCAGAGCCTAACCACTGAGTTTGATTCCCCAGTACCCACGTAAAGCCAGATGTACAAAGTGATGCATGCATCTGGAGTTCATTTGCAACAAGAGGTCCTGGTGTGTCCATCCATTCATCCTCATTCTCTCAGCTGGGCATGGTAGCACACGCCTTTAATCCCAGCACTTGGGAGGCAGAGGTAGGAGGATCGTCATCACCATGAGTTCAAGACCAGCCTGAGACTTACAGAATGAATTCCATGTCAGCCTGGGCTAGAGCAAGACCCTATCTTAAAAAAAACAAAAAAAAATTTGGTGGGTCAGCTCTGGGGTTTTGGCTTTACCCCCTCACCCTTCACCTCATTCCTAGAAGCAGAAGTGAGATGGTTTCCAGCTGAGTACCTCACAGCCCTTCCTCAGCCCAGGAGTGGCCTGTGCATCCTGTTCTAATAAAAGCACATTGGGGCTATTTGTCTTCGTTTTGAAACAAAAACTGCTACACACACATCTGGTGCACCACTGAGGAGACGGAACAAGCGTCTGTGCCATGTGTCACTATGGCCTCACTGTCACGAAGTGGCCACCAGCTCCTTCCGGGCCTCCCAATATCCCACAGCCTGCACTGATAGGAAGGAAGGGTGGGGTGGATGAGGGAGGGGCTGCACCCTCCAGAGGGAAGACACCTGAGGAGGAGATGTGCTCGTGTCACTACTTTCAGTCAGCAGGCAAAACTCCAATCTGCCCACTCCCCCCCCACAGGGCCTGCAGAGCCTCCTCTAACCAAGGAAAGCACAGACTCTACCACGAGGACACTGCATGTATCCGGGGGATGCTGAGTACTTGAGGCCCCTTTTCCTATAGCCATGATCTTGCGTGGATTACAGGTCCTTCCTCTCCCCACTCAGGCTTTTGTATGGCTCGTAGAAGGAAGGTTCTTGGCACCCCCATGGCCAGGTCAGGGCCCAGGCAGGTACCATCCATGCCTCATCTTGGCACCATGGCCTCCTGACTTCCATTCTTCACAGGATTCTCAAAACTGACTTCCAGAAGCTTTGTCTTGTGCCCTGTCCAGGGTGCTGGTGTTCAGGGCTGCTCAGGACCCTCCAAGTCCCTTAATTCTCTGTCCTGACTTCTCTCTCGTGCCCAGCACCCAAACTTCCATCCAAACACCTATGAGTCTTCTCAGTGCCTGCAACTTACAGTGATGCTGAGGCACGCACAGCACCCTCCTCCCATCCTACAGATCCCACCCCAGCCTCTGCCCCCAGCCTCACCTCAGCCCCAGCCTCTCCCCCAGCCAGGCTCCTGGCCCTGTCCTGGTTTCCTGCTGCAGCCGTAGTCATCCTATCCTCACCAGCTCTGGTCCTGGATGATGGCCCCCCCCAGCACTGTGCCAATGACCTCCTGCCACCTTCCCTACAGGCTTTAACCCTGCCCCCGCTTCCCCACCCCATGCACCCTGCACCCCTGTTCCTGGTTTGGCCTCATTTCTGCCATCTGCTTGGAGTCCATCCTTCCTCATCTCGCCCCTTCCCTCAGGCCCACGTTCCCATGCCACCTCTTCTAATCAGTGCCCCTAGACTCCCCTGTCGTCTCAGCCCTGAGCACCCCAACAATGGTGACTGAGGTAACCCAGCCCCTCGGCATCTCTGCAGCCCCCAGGCTTTGCTTGCAGGGAGCAAGCCATCATGGAAGAGCCGCCGGGGCTCTGGAAGACTCCAAGACCAGCCCGCAGCGTGGGTGGAGGGCAGCCATCCTGGCAGCCCTGGCCAATCCTAGGCCCGGAAGGCTGGGCGGCACTTCCGAGAAGTGCTGGGAATTGGGCCGATCCAGGAAGACAACATTCCATGGAACATTCCACCCCATCTGTGAGGAGCTGGACCATGACTTGATGGAATGTCTACATCCACTGAGGACAAGAGAGACAGAGACGTCTTGGGGAATTTCTGGAGGTGGCAGCGTGGGAAGTGACAGGAGTGAACACAGCCTCCCTCACACTTCATGAGGACTAGAGAGAGGACTGTGAACAAGACCATGGAAAAGACTCATAATGATGCATCGAAGGCCAGAGGCCCCTGCTCTGTACTGGATGAGCTGACATCTTTGGGTCTCTGTGGTCACTGTCAGCAAGTGCCCAAGAAATGTTCGCTTGGCTTCTGAAGGGACAAAATCAGGAGTCTGAAGAGCAGGGCAGTGGGTGGAGCTCGGGTGGTGCTCACCCAGTGTGCATGAAGCCCTGGTTCAGCCCCCAACACCGCATTAGCCTGGCATAGTGGTACATGTCTGTAATCCCAGGGGGGTCAAGGCCTACTTAGCCTACATGGAGAAAGAGACGAGAGACAGAGACACAGAGAGAGAGAGAGAGAGAGAGAGAGACTAAAACCTAGACCGCTCATGAGTGGTGTCCACCTTGGAGCAAGGGGCCGGAGGTGGCCTGTTTGGTCATTGCTCATTGGAGTGAGCAGGGTGATGACATGCTTGTAATCCCAGCACCTGGGAGACTGAGCAGAAGAATTGCAAATTGAAGGCCAGAGGCAGGAGGATCACCATGAGTTCAAGACTATATAGTGAATTCCAGGTCAGCCTGAGCTAGACTGAGACCATACCTTGAAAAATCAAAAAGAACCCCCCCCAAAAAAAAAACCCCAAAGAACATGCCCAGGTGTGGTGGCGCACACTTTAATCCCAGCACTCAGGAGGCAGAGGCAGGAGGATTGTTGTGAGTTTGTGGCCAGCCTGAGACTACAGAGTGAGTTCCAAATCAGCCTGGGCTAGAGCGAGACCCTGCCTCAAAAACAAACAAAAAATGTCTATCTGGTTTTATGTGGGTGGCTGGAGAATTGCTCAGGCCAGCAGGCTTTGCCAGCAAGTGCCTTTAACTGCTGAGCCATCTCCCCAGACCTCTAAATAAACATGTGT
>PVHP010034017.1:0-18952 GCA_004024765.1 Zapus hudsonius
CATAGTGGGTATATGATCAGCTCATTTTTCTTTTCTTTTTAAAATTTATGTTTTATTTCCTAAACACAAGCATAAAAATTATACATATTAAGGAGTTAAAGTGTACAAAGCATGCAGCGTCTTCAGCAATAGAGTCTTACCATCTAGTTCTTGGGTAATTAAATCTATTTATTTTGTGTGGTGAGAGAGAGAGAGAGAGAGAGAGAGAGAGAGAGAGAGCACTTCTTGCCTATGCAAATGAATGTCAAACACTTGTACCATGTTCTTGTGTCTGGTGTATGTGGGTGGCTTGGGAATTGAGCCTGGGCTGGCAGGCATGGCAAGCTATCGTCTTTAATTACTAATCTGTTGTAGTTCTTGTGGGCAATCAAAGGCGGTGACAAGAGCACGTATTCTTTGCTGGCCTTCCTGATCAACAACTCCTCAGGAGGTATTCCATTCCTGGCACTGGAATATTCTTTAAAACCTCATATTTCTATCTTCAGGAGTGCATACTAATCTCCCTTTCTTCAGTCCTATGCTCTTTCTGCACTCTTCATGGAGGAATAGAGAAATGTCCCATCATGTTTTCTCACCTGAATCTCTCTCTCTCTCTCTCTTTCTAACACCATGCTCATTAGAAGTTGTGTGTGTGAAAGGAATTGGGATGCTGTGGTGATTTGAATGTGAAATGTCCCCTGTATCCTTGTGTTTTTGTGTCCCAACCTCATCTCAATCACCAGCTAGTGGAGCCTTTGAGAAATGGAGCCTTGCTAAAGAAGTTATATCACTAGTGAGAGATGAGGTTTATTAGTTCAGCCTTCCTGGAAGTTAGCTAGCTAAATCATTCTTGCTGCTCACAGCAGATGCAACACGGTGTGACACCCTAACTTTGCTCTGTTGTGCCAGGATGAAACTTCTCCTTGAGTATGAACTGACATAAAGCTTTCCTTCCATGTGTTGAATCTTGTTATGTGTTTTGTCCCAGCAATGAGAAGGTAATTGCAGCTGATTCTAGGACAGAAACCAGGTCTAACTTCTATCCCAGTTTTCTGACTTTGGGGGTAATATATATTCTTTGCCGTGGAAAGGAATCAACATTTAGCTCAAACCTACACCAGAGATCAGATAACTTAGATGAGGAGGAGACATTCATAAAGCTATTAACCAGGACTGATGATTTTACACACAAATAAGAACACTTTACTTCTGTGAAGAATCCTGGTTTAAAGTAGGTTTTCCATACGTTACATGGAAAACTCAGCAAATGAGTTCAGAAATCCAGGCAGGATTTCTCACAGCTTGCTCTGGGAGCCTGAAAATTTTGTTTCTTTTTAAAAATCTCTAAGGCTCAACAGACTTATTACAACTGTCAGTCCTATACTAAACAAAATTGGCATAATGTTAATAAATAGTTGCTCACCTTTGAAATTCTGGCACTCAGCGGAAACAGAGATCTCAAATTCACAAAAGGAAAAACTCCTCTGAATTTAAGCTGATACATTTCAATATAAAAATAAAAGCATATTTACATGCAGAATACTTTCTTCCTGCTCATGCAGATGAACTTAGAATTAAAACTATAAATCCCAAATATGCAAAATCCATAGGAGTGTCAACTTTAAATGTTATGGAAATCTGTTCCTGACTCCTTGGCATTCTAGAAAGAAGCCCTAGGATCTACCTACTGATTTCATATTTCCAAAACATGTCAAACGTTAGAATTTCAGAATGCAATATACATAATCTTTAGGAATTTCTAAAGCCATATTTGTATTTTCATAGTCTATTCCAGTATGTTTTACATGAGCTGCCAGAGGAAATTGGTCAATAATATTGGGAGAAATCAGTGACCGCTGATATACGCTCAACACACTGCTATATGGAAGAGACGAGCAAGTCAAGAAGTGCTCATCTGTGCAATAGTGGCACTAAACCGAGGAGGGTAATAAACAGCTTACTGATTGGCTAAGAGATATGTTTAGTGACAAGGAACCCTTAACTGGAACTGGGATTCATGGCAAAATCTTACGGGGACCAAGAACCCGGGCTCCAAGGGGAAATTCCCACTACCAGAGATCTACAGAGAGGTTACACCCATCAGAATCTTGCCAAAATAGCGATGTTTGTCTCATTTTACCTATATTTATCTCACTCTCCAATGGAGATTCTGTTTGTATTTTTCAGAAGGCAGTGAGAGAGCCTGGGACAACCCAATTCCACCAATAAGACATGGGATAATGGCTGACATCCTGGCAGGAGACAACCCACGCCTAGCCTTCATACAGAGCCCAAATGAAGCCTATTAGAAAGTGATGAGATAAACAGGAGACCAATCATCACAGCAAGTCTGATAACCCATGAAAGGTCAATGGAGACAGACACCAACAATACCCAAGGCAATCCAAAGCAGAAGTCCAGATACATTTAAGATCTCAACAGTGAAGCAGACTTAAAACTCACCCACCATGATTCAGGGAACAGAGCTGGGGGGGAAGAATATAAGAGCCATGGTAGAGGAGACTATTCAGAGACATTGCCCTCCTCAGCAATAACACACAAGACGGGGGTGGAAACTGGCTACCTCTGGTGCAGTTCATAACCCCCTATGCTATAGACAGATCCTGTATGCACATTGTAGAGGGACCCCAGTGGGTAGGGGACAGAGAGGCGGGAAATTGAGGCACCATCATAAGATTTGCTTATATAATGTTTATAATCATTCATAATAAAGATATTAATTTAATAAAAAACAATGAATCCTTTTGTGACAATATTGCATTAAATATTTCAGAGTAATTCTGTATAAATTAATATAAAATAGGACCATATTTTGCTATGATAAATAAATATGTTATGAAAAGAACTTATATTTTAAGAGAATGTAAAAGGAACTTGGTTTTATATAGATATTTAATGACAGAAAATTTTAAAATAATTATTATCACTAAATAAATTCTCAGTGATATGAGTTTAAATATAATAAAGAGAATATGTAATGATGAAAAAGTTGTTATCTTTTAAAACGTGTTTCAAGCACATGGAAATTAGCTGATTGACAACCGATCATGGTGGTTCATGCCTATAATCTCAGCACTATAGAGGCTGAAGACTGAGCATAGCTGTAACTTCAAGTCCAGCTGAGACTACAGAGTATGATACAAGTCAGCATAGGCTAGAATGAGACCTTGCCTCAAAAACAGAGTAAACACTGGTATAATGTGATGAGTGCTGATGCTCAGTTGGCTTTCCCCTTTTTACAGTGGTTCAGGACACCCAGCCTATGGGTAAACACTGGCTTGGGAGATGGCTCAGAATTTAAGAGCACTTCCTATGCAAACCTGTGTAGGCCTGACAGCTCAAGTTTATCCCACAGGAGCCATACACGTCAACATCTGCTACATGCACATCTGAAACCCCAGACCTATAAGGGAGCAGAGACTTGAGAATCTTCAGTGTTCATCAGAAAAAGAAAGAAAGAAAGAGAGAGAGAGAAAGAAAGAGAAAGAAAGAAAGAAGGAAGGAAGGAAGAAAGAAAGAAAGAAAGAAAGAAAGAAAGAAAGAAAGAAAGAAAGAAAGAAAGAAAGAAAGAAAGAAAGAAAGAAAATATCTAGATCTGGAATCAGAGACTATTTTTACGTCTGGCAAAATTCATGCTATCTTCTGAGTTTACTTAGAAATATTTGCTATATTGGCTTTAATAAATGGATAGAGATAGAACCACGAATAATAGATTGAATTATGGTGAATTAAAAAAAAGAAATTGGTTAATTTCTGGCTGTCATCATTCATATGTAAAACCCATCCTAACTGTGGATAGCCCCATTCCATAGGTGACCACAGTGTCTGTCACTATTTCCCTGGAACTGGTTTTCAAGCTAGCTTGAGAACAGTCTATCTGTCACCTCTTCCCCTGTAATAACTTCTGGCCCAGGGCAGATGAGGTGGAGGTGACTGATCTCCTGGTAGACAGTTGGCTCTCTATTCTTGGTGTATTTGTGTGTCCTTGTTCTCATCTGTATTCTCCTCCATCAGTAAATAGAACAGATTCTCCAAACAAAAGTGAGAACAGGGTGAGTAAAAGGTGATAAGCCTAGTCATTAATAAGACATATTGATGTGTGTATCCATTCTTTTTATTTAGAGGGCAGTGGAGGTTTGCAATTCTAGGGAATCTGGCTTGGTTCCCAGAAGCAGATATGAGTTCACCACCACTGAATAGGTCTCATGTCCAATGCGTGAACAGTTGGTTGCCTACAATGACTGTGTGTCAGTATTGCTAAAGTGTGTAGTTCTTGCTTAGCTGATTGATTTTTGTAACTTGCTGGATTTCCTGCTTGATCAATCTGTTGGCAGCTGTTATTCTCCAGCAATTCCAGCACTTCATAGTAGCCAGGGTAGCCAGCCAGAGGAAACTGGATTTTCTCTGTTCCAGCAGGACCACTTGATGTCCTGTATCTTCAACAACAGGGTCTTACCTTTTAGCTCTTGCAGGTAACCACATGTTTTGGCAATAACCTGTATTATTTTGGGGACCTCATGTCTCCTTGACAAACGGATCACTGTGGTGGGAACCCAATTCTGACCCTAGAAATCACCAGCCAGCTCCTATGGTTTTAGTGTAATGCTTTCTCCACATTTTACTTCCAAGTGTTCTTGTCAGACAAAAACAATGTAAAAACATTCAAGGACTAATTGGGTAGTACGTAGGAAACTCTCAAATGAACAGTGAGGTTATAATTGAAATTTGGACAGGCATGGATAGCACTAAAAAAAACAGCAAGACAAAGCAGTTTGAGAGCTGTGAACAAGAGTCACATGTAAAGAACTACAGGGGTGCACACTTGGGGGTTATGGCAAGGGTAGGGCTTGAACACAATGGCTATGGCCAGTGGTTATTGGAACTTGGGTTTCCAGTCAGTGATGTGTAAATGTTCCTCCTTGCCATCCATAATCAATGCATGACAAGGAGACACCAGCTATGAGACACCAGCTGTGGATCCTCTAATTCAATTTTGTCCTCACATTAGGGGTTAGTATCAGACTCCTCAGGTTGAGGGCTCAGTCTCACAAGGCTGCCCCAACTTCAGAGTTCAGCCACCACTATAGATTCTGTCCAGCACTTCTGGTCAAAGGCTACAAGTCAGACCCCACACCTCCCTATTTGGGCTTTGGCCATGTGCAAAAGTATTGTAAAACTGTGTCTTCATGGTTTAATATAAAGACAATTACAATGGATACAGATGAACAGTTAGATGGAAGAGATGTCTGTGGCAAGGTTTGAGCAAACTGACACTGTCTGACTTATCCTGAGGATACATATGGAAATATTTATTCACCCTACATAGAAAAGGTACCAGCAGACCAAAGAGAAGCGATTTTGTCCAAGTCTAGCTTGGGGAACTAATGAGCTAATTGGGGTTACTTACCAGAACATGGGTGATTCATTTAAAGCTATACCACCAAAAAGTCCCATCTACCAATCTGGTGGATTGACAACTGTACCACTAAAAATAGTCTTAAGCCCCCAGACAACCTTCTACCTTCTATATATTCTAACAACTCCCAGGCCACATGACACTGAAGTCAGCTTTTAGGTGAAGATAATGACCCACCCCTCCACATTCCATGAAGGCACGTGTAGTGGTTACCTTCTTGTTGCTGGATCAGAACACCTTCCCAGAAGCAGCTGATAGTTCTGATCAAGGTGGGGAAAGCATATCAGAAACATTGACTCTACCAGGCTTCACATCTCAGCAGGAAGGAAGTAGTCTGTGTGCTGGGCTTTGAAACACCTCCTCCAGCAAGGCTCCATCTCGCAAGGCCCCCACAACTTGTCCAAATTGCTACCATCTGAGGACCAAGTATTCAAAACATAAGGAAATGGGGCTCATTTTACATTAAAATCACCACAGACTATGAGGAGATGTATCACCTTTACCACCTGCTTAACTATCAGTCATGTTCTTTTCCTTGCTTTGTTTTGTTTTGTTTTTGTCATGACTGACTCAGCACCTGCTCTGGATTCTTATAGGAACATTTCATGCCTGTTATGCTGAAAAAAATCTACTTGAAATGAAAGGTCATCTTTTGAAAGTAATGGGCTGGAGAGATGCCTCCTTCACTAAAGTACCTGCCAGGCATGTATCAGGAGCCGAATATGGATTTGCATGCAAATGTTGGACAGGTATGGCAGCCACTTCTAATCCCAGCTCTCTGAAAGTGGAGACAAGGGATCCCATAGCAATCTGATCTGCTAGCTGAATTGGAAAACTCTGAGTTCAAATGAGAGTCTTTGTTTCAATAAATAAGTTGGAGAGAGATGGAGAAAGACTCCTAATGCCCACCTCTAGCATTGCCCTGCACACACAGGTGCACATATCACAGATAGGCAAACATGCAAACTCAGAATACACAGATGAAAAAAATTAAAGTAATACATAACAGGTAATAATCCAATTGTGTGTATCTGTAATTTTGTGTTTGAAAATTGTACATGTCAAAAAAATGGGCTGGAGAGATGGCTCAGCGGTTAAGGCACTTGCCTCCAGTGCCTAAGGCCCTGGGTTCAATTCCCCAGTATCCATATAAGCCAGACCCACAAGGTGGTGGCCCTGGTGCTCTCTCTCTCTCTCTCTCTCTCTCTCTCTCTCTCTCTCTCTCTCTCTCTCTCTGTCTATCTATCTATCTATCTATCTATCTATCTATCTATCTATCTATCTATCTATATATCTCTGTATCTCTCTGCTTGAAAATGAATAGATGAAATATTTTAAAAACTTAGAAAATTGTACATGTCAAAATGTGTATGATTGTGGGTGGTTAGAGTAGGGGCAGGGACATCATTAAAGCTGAAACGACTGATGTTCCCCTTACCATTGTGCCAACAGTCCCAAATTCTGTTCTTATCTAATCTAACTGCACCGAAAGACAGAGGAATCATTCAATTTCCAAACTGTTTTCCCTTTGGCCTCTTGAGGATGTGGTAAGCATATTTGAAAACAGAAATAGCCAGATGTCCAGAAGTAGGAGCTAGGTTTGAGGGGGGAATCCAAAGAATTTGTAGCATTTAATCAAGAAATGGCTTATTTACTGTGTTGACTTTTAAAATGCAAATTTGCATCAAGAAATCCCATTTGGACCTAATTGGGGCATGGAGGTCCTTAGAGCTCCCTGAAGCTGTTGGACATTGGCCCCTGTCTGAACGAGATCTATGAGCTCTGCTTTTTCTCATTCAAGTCAGATTGACAGAGTCTTCAGAGAAGCCCTGACCTGACTCTGGCTTAGGTGATAAATAATTAAGATGTTGAGAGAGATATACAGACACTTGCTTCTCCTGATCCTGTCAAACACCAGTGGGCTTTCAGATCGGAGGGCTTTGAGAGGATGTGTATTCTGATTCCGTAGACCTAGGAAAGTAGCAGTAGGAAGAAAAGCAATTATACTCATTGTGTAACTTAATGACACAATGCAATACACTACTAAGTGGATGTGGATCTATGGGGGTTATTAAAGCAAGGTTATGGATCTGAGGAAAGCAATAACCAAACTTTAAAACATTTATGACAATATTTAACAAGCTAATATTAAACAGACTTTTAAGGAGTCACAAACAACTTCAAGTAATAAATGGAATTAACCAAAAAGAAAGAGCACTTCCAAGGAATATCAGCCCAATCAATCTTTTTCTCATTTTGTAATAATTTATTTGTATTATTCTTTAAGACACTGTGAACATATGTGTTTATTTCTGTTTGATGCATTGGAACTCATTACCAAAGGACTCTTTTTAAATATCCTTTGAAATATTTATATGAATTATAGACTTACAACAATATTGTTTATGAATTGACTTATTTTTTTGGCTTGCAAATCTTAGCAAGTTCTAATCTCAGCATCTAATGGTGCTTGTGTTCATAGGGCAGAAGAAAAGTCTCAGGGTTTAGCACTTTCCATATGTGCTGGAAATCTGATATTTGCTGCATAATACTTTTTGTTGATTGTTTTATTTGTGAGACAGGGCCTTTCTCTGCAGCACAGTCTAGCCTGGCACTTTCTATGGAGTCTACACTGCAATCTTCCTGCCTCAGTGCGCCATGTGTAAACAACCCTGCTTGGCACACAATCCTGTTGTGGCATGTGTGTGTCACATGCACCACTAATAACATGCTGTGATCTTCTTATGTATTGATAAATTTCACTATTGCTTATTTTAATATGGATTATGGATGCCATATATTTGGTCCACTGCAAACTATTTCTGTTTTTAGTTCAATCTATAATAAATGCTTTAAAATTATAATTTTATTACTTATCAGTTATGAATGACATGTATAACATGCAATGTATAGCTTTATAACCATCTTAAGTAGAGGTCAGTGGCTTTAAGTACACTTAGATTGTGTGGTCAGCATCATTTCATTGTCTTAATATTTTTGTCTGGTAAAAGTATAACACTTTGCCCATTAAAGAATAGCTCCTATTTCCTATTCTCTTCAGCAACACCATGATTCATCTTTTTTGTTTTCATGATTTTAACCACAAGTGAAAATGAATATTATTTTTGCTGTTGAACTGGCTTATTTTACTTGTTGATATAATAGTTCTGTCTCCAAAGGAAATATATGATTTCTTATTCTGAACAAATTTGCTGACCATGGCCCAGAAAGATGGATCAGGTTACTTTAAATGACATGTTCCACCATGAAGTGTTGAGATGAACTTTTATAGCCACAGAACAACCAAAACATGTCACAAATCAATGCATTTACAAAACATAAGGGTGAGGGCATTTGGCTGGCTGGTTATTGCAAAGCAAGGTAGTCTCTGCTATAGTTTTCAGATATCATGGTGACAATATTCTTAGCTTTTGGGATGGTGGAAGCTGATGATCTGCTTAGGTAACACATTGCAAAGGTTTTTGCTGATCTTCACAAAGCTTTTACATCACATAGCAAGGAAAGTGGTTAAATTATGTTAGGGGTACAACTAAAGTCCAGGATAATTTTGGCTAACAATCTAATGTGTTCCAATTCTCCACAGATATGTAGTTCTAATCAATCAGTCTGCAAAATCTTCAACACAGGTGTGGCTTGTTCCAGAAACTTCAGATTATCCAATTAATACAAGACCTTTCAGGTTCTTCCTTTCTGTAACATATGTCAACATTTCAATTCCTTTTAAAGCTGGATAATACTGTATTGTATGTACACTATATATTTTTCTCATGCACTTATCTGCTGATGAAATTTTTCTTGCTTCCATTTTATAGTTAATGTTTATAAGAAAGTCTATGAATAATGATGTATAAATATGGATAACTGCTTTCAGTGATTTGTTTGTCTGCTTTCAGTATATATCCAGAATTTGATTACTTGAACACACAATTATTCTACATTTAATTTGTCGAGCAAATGCCATTTCATTTCATTAGCCTCTGACCATGATTAGCATGGCTTTATCTTTCTTCACATTTTTTCAATAATTTTCCTAACAAAATGACATCTGCCTGTGGTTTTAATATGCATTTCTATATTGATGAGTGATATTGAGCATAATATTAATGTGACCATTTGTTAATCTTTTGAGAGGTCTATTCAAATTATTTGATTATTATGATTTTTTAAAATATTGCACATAGGTAAACTTTTATACATAGAGTTTTTTTTTTTTACTTTTCTTTTTCTGTCTTTTATCTTGTTAACATTTCCTTTTTAAGAGCTTTTAAATTTACAACTTTGGATATTTTATTTTTTAAAGCACCTTAACAGCAGTGAATGAGTTTTTGTGTGCACAAAGTTTCAGTGCTTGTCTCTTGGCCTATTTGTTCATGGATATGCACACTTCACTAAATACACTGGTTCACAGCCTATTTGAGGGAAAGCAGAACTAGTATTTATGAATTAAGTCATAACTTGACATAAAATGTCAAAAGGGCCAATCCAGTTACATTTTATAATCCGTGATTTCTATAAATCAGAGAAAAGTAGTTATCTGTTGTATATCATGAAAATAAGAAATGAACACAGTTGACACAGGATGTAAAATTCATGTTACCTTACACATAATAGAGATCAAAGTGGTTTAAGATGCACTAGTAAAATGAAAGTTTATAAACAGTAAAAACCAGACCCATGGAGCTGATTGAATCTTTGATAAGTTCAGGGATATGCCTTTCTGAAAAGCCATGGATCTAACAGGTTTCTCTCCCAACCAGACCTTAATTTTAGTTTCTTTTCTAAGTAATAAACTACTGCCTAGGTGCATTTCAGGCTAATATACAGAAGACACACACACACACACACACACACACACACACACACACATCCATCCCTCCTCATACAACTTAAATTCTACTCTCAGAACAGCTTACAAGTTTATCAACTTTTTTATTTCAGTCCCATTTTGACATTTCCATGTCCCAGGCCATATTGACTGAAATATTGAGACAATTTCATATCTGATCTCTGGTTTCATTTCTGTCTCTCACCAGTCTATTTTCTATATTATAAATCTTTCTAAACAAAAACTTGCTAATGTCTTCTCCCTGTGTAATACATTTTTATAAGGTTCTCCATACCCTCAGGGTAAAACCAAACTCTATTTTAGTTTGAAAGACTCATTAGGACTACACAGTGCTCACTCCTCTCTGAACACTCTTCTTATTTTTCCTTTCCTTCCTCATATCTTCAGTCTACCTTTTATTCATGCTCCCAGCTCATAGGTAGCTTGCATTGTCACCTACACATGGCCTAGGCTTTACCTTTCCATCCTTTGCAGGACTGATTTCTAAAACCATTGTCAATTTAAAAAGAAGTACTTAGTGAACTTTTCTTTACCCCTTATCTGGAGAAGCATCAAAAAACATGTATTAGTCAGGGTTCTCTAGAGGAAACAGAGTTGATAGAATGGATTATAATAAAAGGGAATTCATTAGGGTAGCTTATGGCAGTCCAACTATTGTATTGCTATTGCAGTCTGAAGGCCCACAGGTGAAGAACTAGTAGCTGTTCAGTCCATGTGGCTGGAGGCCTCAGCAGTCCCAATCTAGCCCTCACGGACTGATGGCTCCTTGGGGAGCAGCTGCTCTTCAGTCCACAATGTGAGGCCAAGAAAACTGGTTTCCAATGTCCAGGAAGGGTAGGAGAGCAGGAAGTGAGTGCAAGTCATGAACAAGCACCAGCAGCCTGGGCGAAGAAGGAAGCAGCTTCCATTCCCCTCACACTTCCTTATACTGAGTCCCCTTGGAAGGCCCACACACTGGGGGGAAGGGCTCACTCTGGAGAAGGGACCTCCTCCCTTCTCCAAAATCACAAAAGGAGTTTGTCAATCCTTCCTGCAGGCAAGCTCAGAGATCGCCCAAGATTACTATGGATTATTACATAGATCAAGTTGACAAATAAATTTAACCATCACAAGTCCACTCCTTGTCAACTTGACATGAAATCATATCTCCTTACATCTTAATTTTCAAATGTAGACAGTAATCTCATGATTCCACCTAACATGATATAACTATCCCAGGTACAACTGGAAATGCATAATCTTTGCAATGTAAGGCCGGTTCCTTGAGGAATGCTTAGTCTAATATCTAATAATATAAATTTAACAATGATTAATGATATAATCTCAATTAATAATAATTACATAATAGAGGAAAAGCAAAGGTATTGGCATTCATATGGGCAAACATTCTTAGCAAAACAAACCAAAACACTCATGGCAATTACAGCCCTCGTCTCTGTAACTGGTCACGTGGCCTTAGTTGGTATTTGTAACTCCCTTCTTCTACTACCCATTCTGTATTTCCTCCACTTTCAGCAAGCACCTCAGCAGGTCTTGGTTCTTTACCTGGAGGGGTGACCCATACTTTCATTCCTTATGGATCTGGGCCATATTTCATACTGCCTTGATAGGGGTGTTGTAGTTTCCCATTGACTTACCTACATTTCCCTAGTGGTGTTTCCTAAGGTATAACATGTCGTTAATTTGTTTGATCTTTAAACTTCATATGTATTTCCACAAGATTGGAATTCCATAAAGGCAGGAAGCCCTGTGCTTTTTATTTAGTTTTACTAAAATCTGTATCCTAGCGATTAATATGATAGATCAAATGTTGTTCTTAACCTCCACACTTGCCCTGGTAATTCTTAAAGTATATCCCAAAGTACATCTGTATTTGGAATTAGAGCTCTTGAAGTGGTTCTCAAGAAGCTGGGGGACTGAGCATGGTGACTCACTACTTTAATCCCAGCACTCGGGAGGCAAAGGTAGGAGGATCACCGTGAGACTCCATAGTGAATTCCAGGTCAGCCCAGGCTAGAGCAAGACTCTACCTTGAAAAACCAAAAAATAAAATAATAAAATAAAATAAAATAAAAAAAGAAGCTGGGGATGGCTGCATGCTTACATGCACTTGCTGACTGGAGCTCAGGTCCTTCAGTACCTACATCAGGGTAGGCACAAAGTGACACACCCGTATGTTATCGCAATGTGCCTATGAAAATGACAGCTAGCATCAGGAGAATCCTGAAGCTTACCAGACCAGCGAGTCTGGCCTTTTCTCAAACAAGGTAGAAAAGAACCAACATATGACTGCAGTGACGTGTGGATGCCCATTCATTCCTATACACACAACAAAAATAAAACCATCATTAACGTCAGATCAGGTCACCTGGATAATCCTTAAATCACTACAACTATGGCCATTACAAGAATCATAAGAAAAATAATGGTGATCACAGTGAGAAAGCAGCTATTTCTAACATCAGGGGAAGGGGTCAGAAGTAATGTCATTGTGCACACTTTTATTTTGAGCTTTCTGTATCCAGAAAGGTAAGAAGTTAATTTCTTTTATTATTGATTTTATTGATTGATTTAAGAGTTGAAGGAATTGAGAGAGCGAGAGAGAGAAACAGCAGGGCTTCTTGCCACTGCAAACAAACTCCAGACACATGCGCCACACTTTACAACTAGCTTTACATTAGTATTAAGGATTGTAGTCAGACCTTCAGCCCTTGGAATCAAGCACCTTTAATCGCTTAGCCATTACTCTACCTCCATGGTAGTCAATTTCTTTTCTGAAGCCAGTCAGTCTGTGACATTTTCTGTGGGAGGCATAGCAGAGTACATGCACACAGCCCACAAAAAAAAAAATATGTTCCTTGAAAATCAGATACAAAATGATAACTAGAGAATTTTACATAGTTCTTGGCTGGCTTCCAAGTATTTATGGAGATAAAGATGGCTGTGATACTCTGACCCTCTTGCCTCCACTTCTCATGGGCTGGGCATACAAGCGTGCACCACCAGACCTGGCTATGGGCTAGGGAGGTTTGAACCCAGAGCTACTTGCGAGTTCAGTAATCAGTCTACCAATGAAGCTCATTTTCCAGTTTCTGCTTATTTTATGAACCCAGTTTTGTTAAAAAATATTTATTGTGCTAGATACTTTTTTATCTATAATAATATTACAAGTCACTATAATTCCAATTTTCAGATAATAAAACTGAAATTCAGAAACTTTAAATGAATATCTTAAAGGTAAGTAATTAGTGATTAAGCTATACACTTTTATTCAGATTTACCATGTCTTGGTTTTCCTATAAACAAAGCAATAGTGCTCTTATTATTCAACAACATACAAGAAAATCATTTTCCTATATTCAGTGAAATTTGAATTTAAATATGATTTTGTGTTTTATGGCACTCTTGGAAAACCACAGGAATTACCCCTGAGAAAGAAAATTTGCTCAGTGTTTTGTCTATGACTGGTTTTGGTCTGTAAGGGAGTAATTATCTGATGAACTTCAAGATTTCACATTAAAATGTCAGTTAAAAAAGCATGTTTTGATGTGTGAAAAGTCATCCAATTAATACTTGAGAGTTCATTTTGAAACAAATTAACTGTTCTGGAAGCACACATCTAAACCTGTCTCCAAAGTATGACATGGTTGAAAGCCCATTAAACTTAGAGACAGAGGCAACTGTTTTTACATCTCACCTGTGTCACCTGCAAGTGAAATGTTCTTGATACTCAGGGCATCTCTCTGAATGTCACTTTTCTTTGGAATAATACACACCTCTAAGGGCTGCTGGGATTCATAGAATTAACCCATAAATTACTCTGTTTAATATTATTGCTGTTAACATTTTCATAGAAGAGTTTCTTCTTCGATATTATAACCAAATATTTCCCCATACTCCAGAATAATGAAATCTTGTCTAAAAACTATTTGAGTATGCAGATTGCAAATGTTATGTTTACACACTTCATCTAGAACATTGTGTTGCCAATACAGAATTCTAAAGGTACTTAAAACTATTTCACCACCACCAATCCTACCTTCTTCTTTGTGGTACTTCCAAATGACTCCATTTATGAGTCTTTGGAAAGATGCTTTTGCTACAACTGGACTTATTCATGCCAACTAAGCTTGAGAAAATCAATGGTGGCTGGTGCTTTGGCCAAATCTCAGGAATTATGCTTCCAGTTACAAGTAGATCCTCACATTTACTGGGTTTCTAAGTTGTCCTTAAACCTCCTACTCTTATTAAGTTCGTAATTATTTCCTTTGGTTACTTAACAGGTCAATTCTTCTACCATCTTGAAGATTTCTGAAGTTACGGACATTCACTGTGACACTATTAATGCTGGTGAGAATGACAGAATGCCTGCTGCCCCTAATAACTGAGTGTTTGCTGAACCAGTCCACAGGTCACCCCTTTCTGCAAATGCGGCATGCTCTAGTTACATTCAGTTTGCTGATGTCCTCCTGAGTTGATTGCTATCTGCCATGCTCACAGAGAAAGAAACTGTGTTCCTCCTTCTTTCTGAATAGGTCAGTGGACACCATTTATTTCATCATTATTTCTTTTTGTTTTAAAGAGCCAGCCTAAAAGCTGTTTATATGTCCTGTACGAAATATGTAGCAAGATGAAAATAATAAAATCTGTACTCAACCTAAAGCCTACAAGGACATATATCTCTGATACTACTTTGGATTCTGACTTTTATGTTTTTTCCATCATTATGGTAAAACACACACACAAACACACACATACACACACAAACACACACACACACACACACACACATATATATATATATATATATATATATATATATATATATATATATATATATATATAGAGAGAGAGAGAGAGAGAGAGAGAGAGAAAGGAGAAAGAAAGCACTTTGGATAAAAGAGAAAATTATGGGGACCTGTTAAGGGAAAAGAACCATCAACTCTAGAGTCTAGTTGAAACCACTAGTTATCTGAGTGTCAAGAATTTATATATATATATATATATATATATATATATATATATATATATATATATATATATATATATATATTAATATATATTTCAAATTCATGTGAAATCACAAAAAGCCTTGGATATCTAAAACATTTTAATATTTTAATAGTTTAAATTTAATGTATGAAATATTATAGAAATTTTACCCATGTCTACTTAAACTTTCTTTCACATAGATATAATTCAACTTCATTTTTATTCCTATTTGGCATGATACTTAATTGGCTGGTGTTGGTAAATGAAAAGACTATTAATAAATGTGAAAATTTTGGAAACATTAATGCTCCAAAGAGAATTCAAATCACTGCCATAGAAAATAGAATATGGATCACATGAACACAGTGAGATAGTTTGTCTTACTCCCCATCTGTAAGTTCTAGAAACATGTCTGTCATATGCTATCAATCCCAGCATGTGTTTAAAAAAATCAAAGGATAAATATATCTTGGCTATAAATACTTTTGTGGCATTGCTTTCTTCCTTGTTGGCCATGTCTAGACAGGGATCAGACTAGACACAATATGCTATAAAAACAGTAGTATTTATTGACTAACATTGACCCCTGAATCACAATTAGTTTCTGTCCATCATATGTGCTTGTTGGGTGGAAGCCAAACCTTTGGAAGCAGAGCTTCTGGTATTAGCAATCAAGAGGTAGCCATCTAACCAATGTCTATGTTCTAGGGTGCATGGAAAAGTGAGATTTCATTTAGGCTGAAAATGGTGTTCAGAGTGACTTGCACTATGGGCCTCTCTTGCCGCTATTTACTTTCAGGAATCCGGAATGCCTCTATTACAAATGAATGATGGAATAAAACATTTGGGTCTTATACCTTCACTAACCCAAACCAGCATCCTCAAATAACTTATTTTCTTGCTATCATTTGTATGTTCCATTTCCAACTTCAACCCCTGTAGATACATTACAAAAATTACCCTTGTGTTCAATCTTCTCTTCTACATCCCAGATTCCTTGTGATGATATGCAACTGGCCACAGTCCCTAAGTTAGAAGAGCTGTGTAGTGAATGCCACCTGATTCCCCTCACTTTACAGTTATGATACTTGAGCTTTCATAAAAAGATAGATACTCATGCTATTTAAAACATTAAAAAAACTAACAAAAAGAAGCTGTTTTTTTTCCCTAAGAGATTTAACCACAGGGAGGCATTAAAATTTGTGAGCTGGTAAAGTTCATGATTAAAAACTATTCAGTGATATATTTTTGTCGGCATCAATAAAAAGATGGTCTAGGACCAAGCATGCAAACAGAATAAGAAGGGAGAAAAATTCCAGGAATATCAAAATACTGTAAAGCCAAGAAGGAAGGAACATGAATAATAGAATACCTTTGGAATTTATTTTCTAGAATGAGAAGGAAAACATCATGTTTGTGTGCCTGCTTATCCCTAATAATAGCTATTTTCATTTGCATTTCCTCTAAGTACCTGGTCCTTACCTCAAATAAAGAATGGTATAGGAAGATAACACTACCACAGTTTTGGCCAAATAACTAAATATATCACTGTTTGCATGCAATAATTGATGAGGTTTAAATAAAACCCAATGAATATGATCAGTCATTTTCTGACATAATAATTCTTACTACCGAAAATACAGCAAAATCAGTTAAGGCATTTCACCTCCTACAACACTGCTCTTCTCTTGACTACCCCATGACAAGAGCCATAGCCAACCACATCTTCAAAAGAAATGCTTCATGAAATTAATAAGTAGACATTCACTTAATCACATCATTACTACTTTGTCACTAATAAGGAACACACTGTAAAACCTCTGGGAATAGCCAACTGAATTTAGTGTAACAAAGTTTTTAATTCCCCATGCTGTATTGGTGATGTGAGGTACATTCTGTTATTCCTTGTTCAAATGTCATTACCTAAGATGTCTTTATTTTCTCTTGACTTTTATTAATGTCATTAGTAACTTGGCACTCATTGATTTGTATGAAGAAACTCGATTTTCATCATCTTCCCAAGGTTAATCTGGACATAGAAAATATTTATTCATCCACCACGACTCAGGGAACTGAGCAGAAGAGGGGGCGGAAAGATTGTGAGAGCCGTGGTGGGGGAGACTATCCAGAGGCATGGCACCCCTCAGGAATAATATACTAGGGCCAGGAGAACCTGGCTGAATACTAGGCTATCCATGGTCCCCTGTCACAAGGACTGATCCGAATGACCCACGGAGGAGGATATCCAGCTGATTGGGGATGGGGAGGTGGACATGAGGGAATTGGGGATAACAACTCATTGTTTGCCCACTAAATAATGTAACTCATTATGGACAATAAAAAAGAGCAAAAAGAGAAAGAAATAAAATATTAAAATGTTCTATCTGTGATTTGGGATGCATATCTTACCCATACCTATGTACTAAGTGGTTGACTCCTCCATGCCAGCCTTCTCATCTGAGATTCAAATTACTTTAAAGTTTAAATAAATTTAGGGCATAAAGTTCTTGAATTCCTACGGTTTTCAAGAACACCTAAACAAAATGCTTTGAAGTGGGTATAAATGCAGTTGTAGTCTCTTTGCACATATTCCATTGAAATAGACACAGCACAATGACCTTATTATGGCCAAGAAGTACTATACAGCAACAACACCAGCTAGATATTGTTTGGAGAAGAAAATTTATGGTCCTGAATTTATTTGGTCAGGAAACATGAGTTATGTGTCTTTGCTTTGATTGTTTCTGGAAAGATGACTAAAGGTAGATAATCACTTTTTCACAGAGACCAGTATAGGAACACAGCTGAGTAAGTCTTGAGCAGTGAGTATAAACTCCATTCACACCGGGGACTTCAATTCTGAATCCATTAGACTAGTTTTTTGTTGTTGTTGTTGTTTTGAGCAGCTGTTGATCTGTAAACAAATCCAGTGATGTTGCTTGTATTAAACTGTAGACACAGTGTGTAGCAGTTTGCAGACTTTAATGAAATCACCAAGTATCCAGTCACTCAGTTTTGCATCTATTTGCTTTAAATGCATTTAAGAAGTTATAATGAAGTTTTACTTTAATTTTTCTGCATATTAGAATTTCATGACCAAAAGAAAATACCAGAAAAAAAACCCTTATATATTACTGAATGATTGGTAAGTTATGTTTTGGGAATTTAAGAAACTTTTTCGTAGACCTTAATCTTAAGATTCAGTGATGCTTCCCAAAGGTATCTCCCAGTAGTTTAAGGGAAGAAATTTTCTCCCAGCAGTAAGGTTGTGTACAGTATTTCCTAAGAATACACACTTGAGTAGTATGCTGATTTTCATACTTTGTATATAGTGGTTGGTTATATTTTTGGTTCAATATGTTTCAATATTCTTGCTATGTCTTGTTGACATTCTAGAAGTCTGAGGTATACACTCATTGCATTGATTATGAAAAGAAATAGAGTAAAAAACTCTTGTGCATCTCATCTTTCTTATTAGCATCCTGCTATCACTTTAAATATTTATAATGATTTTTAGAATAATTGCCTGAGAATTTATTTTACCCAGCAAGTATCCTAAAAGTTCATTTGGACTCTCTATTGTGGTGGGCTTTGGCTTGGGAATCAGACAAGCTGTGTAAATCTTATATTTTTGTACATCCTCTCTGAAGCCTACTTTATCTCTCATGCAGAGAGAG
>PVHP010034018.1:0-19313 GCA_004024765.1 Zapus hudsonius
GAGTGGAGAGAGAGCCGGTCCCCGCCGCCGCCTCCCCAGCGACAGCTGTGCCTGTCGGGGGACAGCCTCCGCCGCAGCTGCTCCAGCTCGTGCTCGTACATGAGGCGCTGGCGCTCCAGTGCAGACCGCTTCTCCTCCTCGTGCTGCTGCTCCAAGCTGCTCAGGACCGACTGCATGGGATCTAGAGGAATGTGGTCAAGGAGGCGCTGAGAAAAGGGCCGGGACTGCCCCGCTGCCACAGGCTGGCACTGGAGACAGCAATGGGAGCCTGGGAGGTCAAGCTCCCAATCTTAGAAATCTGGCAGTGACAGTGAGATCTGTACATGAGGGCTAGGGGACAAATCAGTCCATCCCAAGACACCACGCAGAGTTGGGAGATGAGAAAGAGAACAGGTGCCAATCAGACCGTGTGCCGTGCCCAGCGCCCTGCTCACCGTTCGTGCCCAGGGCCTTCATGGTCACCTCCATCTGCGCATACTCGAAGTTGAAGTTGATCTCACTGGACACCTCACTGGAGGAGTCCCCGTCAGCATCCAAGTGCTCCGAGCTGCTGTCGGTCTGCAGGGAGGTGTCCTGGTCCTCATCCGCACGCTCTGCTTTCTTTTTCTTTTTGGGCAAATTGAGTCTTGGGGTGCAAAGCGAACAGGAATCTTTAAACCAGCAGGCACGTAACCATTCCCTTACTTATGTACCAGTATCTGCTAGAGACCATGGGAGTCCAAGGCAACTGTGCATTGAGAAGCAGTATATTCCAATAGAAGAAATTAATCCAGGGGTGGTAGCACATGCCTGTAATCCCAGCACTTGGGAAAGGAGCTCAAGGTCTCAGTTATAGAGCACATTTGAGGCCAGCCTGGGCTATATAAGACCTATCTTTAAAAAAAAAAAGAGAGAGCCAATCTAAGAAGCAAAACACCTGTACAAATAATTACAACCAAAGGTATGCCAGGGTCACGTGGCTGACACAAGCTGGGGGAGGTCCACCTCACAGAGGAGAGGTAAAGGAGGGTGTGAGGAGCGTGAGATGACTGGAGCTCGCCCGCTGGTAACCGGAAAGCAGGAGCCCAGTGACTAGAGGGTTAGATGTGACACAGGCATTCCTGGTCTCTGGAGACACGTACACACAGATCATACAGCAGGACAAGGCAGAAAGCTGGAAAGGTCAACTTAGCCCAACTGCAAAGGTCTGAGGGAGTAAGCCAAGCGACTCAGGAGAACAATGAAAGATGTCCTCCATGATCTACTACTTTCCATCTATCCTTTTCCCAAAACCAGAACAGCTCGTGGCCTACAAGCAAGGATCAGCACCAGCTGTGATAAAAGGCGGCTTGGCCGTGAAGCCCACTGGTCAGGGGCAGGAAGAGGAGCACACCAGGATGTTATCTCTGCATAGCATCCAGCGTGCCTGGCAGTCCTGTTTGGGAAACCGACTGCAGTGAGGTAAAACCCAGGCAAAAAGGGACAAGACTGCCGGGGGCTCTGACACGAGGAGAGTCAGGGCCTGGGGCTGTCCCCTTGCCCGCCTTCTCTCCCTGGGAACAGAAAGCACAGCCCTCATCAGACCTTGGGAAGTGCCAAGATGGTGGCCGGCTGCAGCCATTGCATTCCTCAGAGCATTTTTCCTGCAGATACTTAAGCCTATGTCCCCAGGTTCAGGTGTATTGACATAGTGAACGAACACATGTAACGTGCACAAAAACCTGCGATCTTGTGGAGTTCAGAACTGAAGATGTCTCTTGGCTCCCACTGCCAAGCCCCAGGAGTCCTACCTGAAGAAGTGGTTGTTTCCCCACAATATCCGGTCCCCGTGGTGCAGCTGAATGGCGCTGGAGACAGACGACCCGTTGACAAATGTCCTGAGGGAAGAAGAGGTCAGCATGAATGACGGGATCCAACGCTCTGCTTTAATTGTCCAACACTACCACAGTCTGGCTGCTGGAGAATACAGAATGATTAGTTTCCCAAAATAAAACCCATCCTTGGTAACTTTTAATATTTGCCATTTTACCATAAACGCTATTGGTACCAATAATTTATTATTTTCCAGCCCTCAAAGTTCTAAGCACCATGTGACCCACTTCACACACTCATATATCAATGGTCTCCATTTCCCAAAGTTCTACACATGTTCTAGAAAACACGGGGAGTAAGTATGAAGGCAGTGCAGCCAAAATGAGCATGTCCAATCTAAGTGGAGAGAGAGCCAGTCAGCCACCCCGGCTCCAGCCTCAAGGGGACACGAGACCTGGATGAAACCCCCTGTCACTCCCACAGCGGAAAACCACATCCGCAGGTGGTTCAGCTGCACTGCTTACTCAGCCAGTGGACTTCAAGAGCAGAGCTGGTGAGGAGAGCGTCCCAAGGAAAGACTGCAGGGACGCACGGAAGCCCTGAGACTCACAGTCCTGGGACACCTGCATCACCCCTCTCCTCTGCAGAGTGACTCAGAGAGGTGCAGGACACCAAGGCCAAATTCTTTAACAATGAGGGCCCTTCCTTCTACAAAGAAATCCTTGCCCTCTCTAGTGGAAGCTCAAGTCACAAAATAAATACATAAATAAATAAATACGATTTCTTTTCTGCACACTAAACCTGATCAACTCTTCCTCCAACTCAGCTCATGAGTCCCCAGAATCACTGGGATGTCGTCTCTGAGAAGAGGCTCCACTGTGTATCCACTACCCAGTTTCCTTAAGTTCTGTAAAGCGTTTTCAGTTTTCTGTTGTCTTGTGTTTTTGAAATGGGCTCTGGCTATGTAACCCAGGCTGGACCTGAGCTCACTATCTTCCACCTCAGACTATGGAGTACTGGTTAACAGGCATATTCCGTCACGCTTAGAGCTCAGGTCAAGAGCTCAGACCTAGCTGCTTTCATGATCATCTGTGCAGTTCCAACACAGAAATCTCACTCTACATGGAGATTTTGTGGCTTTGTGGGTTTTTAAACACTAAAAGTATTTGATCTTTTTCCTTCTGGAGTCTTAGTGTTCAAAACACATGCTCAAAAATATAATTGTGAAGAAAAAAATATACATAATTGTGACAGAAAAGGACTTAGCAGATGTCAGGCTTGTGGCAGTTTTCCAAGTACAATGAGCTGTTTAGGAAAGGCAAGCAGACAGGCTTACTTTGTAAAGCAGAGCAGTTAGGCTATGATTGGTTGACATTCTCAATGGAGTCTACGTGGGGTCCCACCCCTCAAACTGAGGGATTGACACCTGTCACTCGCCCTTCTCACAGTGCAGCACTCATTCATTCACTCATTCATTCACACAGACCAGCGCTACTGGCACTCCCTTGACTGTGCACGCCACAGAGCTGTAGGATGCTCCACTCGGGGTGTCCGTGGATGAAGCAGTAACAGTTATGACCTCGACTAAACCTTGACCCTGAGCACACACCCTGACTATTTCAAAATGAGAAGTACACAAAAACATCAAAGCTGCACCCCAAAGGCCGATGACGTCTGGACATACACAAAGCAGCGTTTCAGACCGAGTACCAGGCATCCTGTTCTCAGCAGGAACAGAGGGTGCCTGTCCATGGGAGGAAGACAGCTAGCTGGCAGAACTTGCTGTCAATGGTAAAATTCAACCTTTCAAGCTCACATTACAGTTTGGTCAATATCTCCCAACCAAAGACCACCAGGACTTGCCAGGAGCTGAACTAGCTGGATTGGTTACACTGACTGAGCAAGCAATATGGGAAATGACTGGCGTCATGGTAACACAGCATCAGAAATGACCAAGGGTAGGAGCTGAGTTTTGGCTGAATGACTCTAGAGAGGGTTTAGGAAGAGAGTGCCCATGAATATTGGATGTCGTCGGGAAGTGTGGGCAAAGCGGAAACTCCCCAAAGTAGATTAGGTAGAGCTTAACCCCAAACGTCGAGTGTGAGTTGGCAGGCCAAAGGATGGCAGAGCAGAGGCACAGAGGTGAATGGGAGGAATAGAGCAGAGCCTTCCCGCTGGGGTTGGGGAAGCCTGAGGAAGAGTTTGAACAGACGTGTAGGGTAGATAATGCTGTGCCCAGAACGTACAGATTGTTACTTCAGAGCCAAGCGTGGGATACCTTGCAGCCAGTTACTGATCAGGGAGGCCCCTGAAGTCCCCGAACATTACAAGCTACTGCCAAAGCTGCTGGCTGTACACCAGACCTAGATGGTAAGACCCGACTCCACATGCTTGGGCTGCAAGTCACTGAGAACTCAAACCAAACGCCTCCTCCCTGTCACGAGCTGGTGTCATGCCAGAAAGAGCTATGCGGTCCGCTGGGAGAGAAAAGTCAGTTTTAACTACAGTAGACCTGCAAGTCTTTGGGCTGGAGAGTCAGGCCCAATGTGCCAACTGATGCAATGGTGGCCCGTCTATTATGGGGAAATAAATGGCTGATTGGACTTGAGGCCCACTCCACGGGAAGGAATTCATGCCTGGTACTGAAAACCTCACCAAGAACCTACAGAGATCAGAAGGCCTGGAGAGGAAGCTACTATAATTATCAGGCTAAACGGATATATTATGCCCACAAAACTGCCTTCTAAATACTTATGTTTATGCCCATATAATAATGCTACTCCTGCTTTTGATTAGAGAAGCTTTTCTTTGCAGAAGGCAGTGACCACTGGGGAGACTCGGACAGGAGGGTTCAGCACTATGTGCGACATCTCTATCACACCTCCAAGGCGAGGGGACCATGGCAGAAGAGGTTGCAGAAAGAATTTAAGAGCCAAAGGAAGAGGAGGAGTACTTTGAAATACTGTCTTCCAGACACAAAGTGGTTGGTCCTGGTACTCACAACCTTACAGTGGCTGGTGGTATCTACGTAGACCTACATAACAGAAGGGAAAATGCTATCAAAATACAACAGGGACCAGCTGGAAAGAAGGCTGCAGTCAGTGGAGGGGCAAAGAGGAAGAAGGAGGGAGTTGGGAGAGGATTAGAAGTATGGTAATTGTATATACGTAGTAGATTGTTAATAAAAAGTTAATAATAAGTCAGCTGTGGTGGTGCATGTCTTTTATCCCTGTATTCAGGAGGCTGAGGTAGGAAAACTGAGTTTGAGGCCAGCCTGGGCGACAGAGTTCCATGTGAGACCCTACCTCAAAAAACAGGGCTGCTGAGATGGCTCAGAGGTTAAGACCTATGCCTGCAAAGCCTAATGATCCAGGTTCCATTCCCCGGTACCCACATAAAGCCAAATGCACAAACTAACACATGTATCTGGAGTTCGTTTCCAGTAGCTGGAGGTCCTGGTGGAATCATTCTCTTTCTCCCTCTCTCCTTAAAAATAATAAAATATTTTAAAAAATAAGAAAAAGGCAATGGTGAAGCCTCGACAGGTGGTGGGAGTGGGTAGAGAGGCATGGGTGGGTGCAAAGATGCTAACATTAACCACAAAGGTGTGGCATCTAACCCGGTGCCTTAAGCAAAGCTAAACATAAAAACAAATGAAGGACAAACGTCCCTCACACCACCTGCCTCCAGTGTGCTTTCTTCCTCTTAAAAATCATTCTCTCCTGCACGCCTTTAATCCCAGCACTCAAGAGGCAGAGGTAGGAGGATCGCCTTGAGTTCGAGGACAGCCAGTGAGCGCCAGGTCAGCCTGGGCTAGAGGAGGGCCCTACCTCGAAATAAACAATTCTGACTGCTCCAAGCACGTTCCTTACCTGGTGTTCTTCTGAGGTGTCAGCACCACCTGGCCTTCTGCCATGATGTCGATGATACAGTGCTCAGGAAGAATCCCCATTCCACACAGCTGGATGTCTTGGGAATTTGCGGACCCTATCAACGTGTGTTCCTGAGGAAGAATGGAAGGACCTTGAGAGCTGTGTTCTTCCACACACACTGTACAGCCTTGGCTAGAGGACTAAAGTGAAGGGAATGTTGGCTGCCCCTAAATGAACACCCACTGTGTCCCCATGTGCACACAACCCCATCTGCTCCTACATGGACAACACTCATGTGAAATCTCCGTTTAGAACCTTCTGGTGGTGACCCTTTGACTCCCACCCAGGTACAGATCTTCACCAAGGCTTCTGGCCTTCCACAATCTGCCTGCTTCCTCTCCGCCCCTGCTGCCAGCACTCCCACCTGGAGCATGGACCATGGCTCATGCTGGCCTCTTATCTGACCTCATCTCCATCCCAGTCACCCAAATGGCTGTTCTCGAGCCTGAAATGCTCTTTTTCCCAATCCTGACACTGGGAAATTCTTGTCATTCCCACCTCAGCTTTTTAGATCCTATTTCGGAGGTGTTTCCCAAACTCACACGGGAAGAGGCCCCCAAACACCGCCACTGACTGGTGGAGGTGTCCTGTCCACCTCCACAACCAGCATGAAGTTCTGTGAGGCACATTCTAATTTTGTCCCTTTCTGGACCTTCTCACACTTAAGAGCCAGAAAGTACTGTGAGTTACTATTTTAGGAAAGCTACTTTCCTCCCTGTTGGTTTAACAACCAGGACTCCAAGACTCATCTGGGAAGACAGGAGAACACAGTAGGTGACCAGAGCAAAATATCTGTCAGCAGAATGAGTTACAAGTCAGCAGGGGGAGGAGACCTTAACTCTGACAGAGATCTAAACTCATTTGTTCAACAAAAATGTAGAGTACCCATTGTGAGTTGGGCACTGAACTCCTAGAGACTTAAGAAATAAGCTGGGTGTGGTGGCTCGTGCTGTCATCTCAGAATCTGGAGGGCTGAAGAAGCAAGCAAAGTCCTGATGTCAGAGTTTACACTATAAATGGTCATTTCGTGAAATCTACCATTTAGATGATATACTGGAATCTCAAATACGAAATCAAAGGCTAAGTTCTGGCTTGGCCTTCCTGTTAGTGCCTAACTAAGCCAATGTACTCTTCACAGGATGCCCGAAGCAAACCCCAGAGGAAGGAAGAAGAAACTTCTGACAGATTATGTAATCAGGTGTGGTGGTGCAGGCCTGTCATCCCAGCCCTTAGAATGTTGAGGGAGGTGGATTATCACC
This sequence comes from Zapus hudsonius, assembly GCA_004024765.1. NCBI lineage: Eukaryota > Metazoa > Chordata > Mammalia > Rodentia > Dipodidae > Zapus > Zapus hudsonius. Next base: position 6,983 of record PVHP010034018.1, read on the forward strand.
AGTCAGTCTGTGCTACACAGACAGACACTGTCTCAGAAAAGAAACAAAGAGTATCTAATGAGTATGTGTGTAAATACTGGGAAGGAAAGGCAAGCAGAGAGAGATCAGGTCACATCTCAGTCTCTTCATGTACGAGTGGGGACGACGTATGACGTATGCCAGGATAACCAGATGGAGAAGTATGTTCTAGAAGAGAGAACTACACAACCTGGAGTTAGGACTTCAAACCTGGTACCTTCGTTTGCAGATGCAGTGACCGCAGTCACCTGGCGCAGTGAGGTCACTACACCTGAAGTGAGACACCCAGCATGTGAACCGACTGAAGAAGAGAAGATGTACAGCCTCCATCCCCAGTGGTGGTTTTCTGAAGGGAAAACTGTTCTTGGGCTGAGGTCAACCTTCAGAATTTGCTCGGTCAAGAACATGGCCTTGCCATGGGGGAGTCTGGGCACTGACCACATCTGGAACAAACCAAACACTCCACACAAGCGACCAGCAAGGTCCTGACTCCTCTCCAAAAACTCCTTCCCAAACAGTGTCTTTGTTGGACTTTTTAGTTAAACAATAGATACGGATCAAGACTTTCTTCCTTGGGCTGTGTTCACGTGCTCCAATTTGAACTACATCACCTCAGAAAGAAAGAATTCTCAGTTCTGAGAAGGAAAAATGTTAAGTCCCTAAATAGATGTATGTCCATGGCTAGCATCCTAACTCAAGGTGCTACAGGCACTGTTCAGAAGCACAGAGAGAGATGTGATGGCTGGTACAGCATTTTTAAAAACATTTATTTATTTATTTGATAGGCAGAGAGAAAGAGGCAGAGAGACAGACAGAGTGAGTATGGGTACGCCTGGGCCTCCTGCCACTGCAAACAAACACCAAGTGCAAATGGGCAAAAACAGAGTGTGTATAAAAGGCACTGGAGGAGAAAGTGGGGTGTGGAATATGAAAACCATATAGTGTGTCCATTTATGCTCGTGAACTCAGCAAGCCAGTCAGAGGGCACCTCCACCGTGCGCAGAGGAAGAACCTGAAGACGAGAGGGGCAGAGGCCCGGAGCCTGCGCTAGCAACAGGGCCACTTCCTTCCCAGTGCAGCACCACCCCCTGCACACATCGCTGGGGGCATCAAAGACTCTAACTCATGATGCCACCATGGTAAGATGGTAAGAAGGGGACTTGTGAAGATGACAGCGATCATTCCCGCATCATCCCCAATGGAAAGCGGGAAGCGAAACTACACAGCGCTCTCAAACCGTTCCCAACTTGCTCTGGGGGCTGGCTTTACCTGCCTAGTCACAGGGCTCAATCCCACGTGTTCAAGAGGGAAGAAACTGTATCCTTGCATGGGTTACAGTCAAGTCCATGAGTAATTCATTTCTAGTCTGGAATGGACAAGGGCAATCTGGGGAGCTCCTGGTAACTGATCCGGTGTGTCAGGGCTCATGCTCTTTCTTGTCTTCCTCATAAACAGGTTCTGTGATTTAAAGATTTCAGGGTATCCTACGCTCGTCTTTCTTTTCCATACTCTGACCCTTTCAGTGTCTAAAGGATCTACACTCCCTTTATTACAACAGGTTGATAATCTGAACTCTGATTTTCCTAAGCTATTAAAAGCATAAATCTATGCTTTAGTCCTAAGAACTTTTCTTTCTTTAGACATGACTTCTTACGTTTAAGAAAAGATCATTAGCTGGCATAAATCACAGTAAAGAATGTAAGTAGGCTACTTGCTGGAAATGCTATCAGAATATCATATCGTATTCTCACGGGTGAATGGCATCACTCAGAGGTCAAAAAGGGAAACTGATCTCAGAACCCTAAGACCCTGGGAAGCGCCCTGGCTGCGGGCAGTCCACCGCCTCACCTTCAGGTAGTACACCAGGAGCTCGTTCAGCGCAGGGTCAGCATTCAGGTTCACGAGAAAACACTTGTCATCCCCAACTTTGATTCCAGAAGTCTGAAGAGAGATCCCGAGACTCTCCAGCTGCTTCTGCCGCTCCTGGAAAGGTGTGCGAGAAGGGTGAGTTCCCAGCCACTGAGGCCAAGGCAGAGGTGCCCACAGTCGCAGAATAACTGTTCCGTGTGCCTATGTTATCTTCAAATACAGCCTTCTTTGGAAATTTGAAGATATATTCAAATTTCTCTTCTTTCCAAACTGTATAGAATTGTTTCACTTTGCTAAATTTTATTTTATAAAGTCCATTACAAATAGCAAACAAATATACAAATTCTCAGTTTTCATTCTTGAAATATCATACAGTTCAGGCTGGAGAGATGGCTCAGAGATTAAAGACGCTTGCTTGCAAAGCCTGATGATCCAGGTTCAATTCCCCAGCACTCCCATAAAGCCAGATGCACAGAATGGCACGTGCTTCTGGAATTTGTTTGCAGTGGTGCCCATTCTCATTCTCTCTCCCTTCTCCCCCCTCTCCTCCCCTCTTTCCTCTTGCAAATAAATTTTTTAAAAAATCAAACATTTCCAAAACCCAGTTCATATATTCTGAGCACACGAGTAACTAAGGGTGTGCATTTTACCAACAAGGATCTTTCTGAAAAGCCAAGGTTCTCAATGTCCCCTCCTGCTCCACACCTTCCATGACTCCCCAGTCAAAAGGTCAATCTGCACCTCACCACCACCCTCTCCAAGTCCTGCACTGCAGCTGGCTGAGGAGAGCTTCACTTCTCCCGCAGCTCAGCCGGCTAACACGTCCATACGGTGTCTTCCGCTTGAAAGGCCTGTACAGGCACCACACCTGGCACTGTGTTCATTCCAATATGAGCCAACACTTTCTTCTGCTCTGCATGCTCGCCTCTGAGCCCACAGGACATGTGAGTGTGTCCAGGAAAGAGCAGCGTCATCTGGTAACCGACACTGTGATGGAGGCAGAGCCCTTGCAGGCAGAAAGCTCCAGAACGCTCTCCTTCCCAGGCACACGCTTGCAGCCACCAAAACTCGGCTGTCCCTCCTGCTTCAGCACAGTCACAAAGCAGGAAGGGGCACTGGTCCTGGATCTTTAAATCAAGTGTCCCTTCTAACAAAAACACTAGAAGGTTCTTTCAGAAACCTGAGGTAAGTTAACACTAGCTGGGGTCTTCGGCATCCCAGCATAAGGAACTTCCCTGCTGAAGGGTCATGTCCACAGTGAGAGAAGCCGTTCCTGACAAGTCTAGACCCTGAGCCACATTCCCAACCACGAGGAAAGCAATTCCAAACCATGCCATCGCGGCTGGCGAGCATGTTTACGCTACTTCCCATGCATCTTTCTGTCAGGTGAGAATTTATATTCGTAGAAACATCACATAATTTTTGTGTAGGCCAAAATGGAAATAGTGGTGGAAATTGACAATTATATTTGTTACCAAAAATTGTACACACTTATGGAATTATACTGGGCTTATAAATAAGTTCAAATATTATGTCAGTTTAAAAAATAAATTTAGAAACTGGAGAGATGGCTTAGAGGTTAAGGCATTTGCCTGTAAAGCAGAAAGGCCCAAGTTCAATTTCCCAGTACCTACATAAAGCCAGATGCACAAAGTGGCGCGTGCACCTGGAGTTAATTTGCAGTGGCTGGAGGCCCTGGTGCACCCATTCTGTCTCTTTCTCTCTCCCTCACACACTCTCAAATACATAAATAAATTAAAATTTAAAATTAGGGCTTGAAACATAACTCAGTGGTAGAGTATTTGTCCAGCATATAGGAGGTCCTAGATTCAATCTCCTCACTTCAAAATAAATAATACAATTATTTGTAAGATAAAAGAATCCATTCATTAAAAAATATATGTTATGTTTACCACTAGCATTGGCCTGGACTAATAAAGGCCATGTTCTCAGCCTGCGAGCTGACAAGTCTCTACTAACTTTTCTAGCAACGAGGGATTGTCCCCTCAAACACAGCTCTTTCATACCGTTCACACCAAGTTGCCCTACCCTAGGGAGGCAAGAAATTTGTAACCAGCAGCTACTACTAATAATTCTGTCATTTCAGTAAGTTCCTCAGGTCTGTAGAGTACTTGCAAGAATGAGATAATCAGAGCCAGGGGCTACACAATAGTTACATCACTTTAAAAACATTTAAGATTACTGACACTGAAAAATAGTTATTTCCGGGCTGAGGAGATGGCCCAGTGATTAATGGGTGTTTGCTTGTGAAACCCACCAACCGGGGTTCAATTCTCCAGCACTCAGATGAAGCCAGATGCATAGTGGCCCAAGCACCTAGTGTTCATGTGCAGCGCACTCACACCTCGTGCGCAAACAGATAAGAGTGTTTTGTTTAAAACTTGGGATTATAGCTTTTTTATCTCAAGACTGCTGTGTCCACATTCCGTCAGCAGTGCTAGGTTTGCCAAGAGCTAAGCTAGAGCTCATAAAGGAGCCCAGGCGTCATCCACCCAGGCTGCGCCCTCCTGGCCCTCCCTCAGGAAACACAAACCTGTGCAATCTCCTCAGTTTTCCTTAATTTCTCCTCCCAGGTCACAGTCATCTCCTGGATTAGCTTCTCCGATTCTTCCAGCCGGTCTTTCAGCTCTGGTGACTTCATTGCCTACAAATGAAATGTTCACTTCATGAAATGTCTGGATGGCGTTTGTGTGTGGAAAACACAACAGCCAACTCAAAAAGGACAAAGGTCTCAGGTGGACAGCAGCCAGGTGGCCCCAGCCCTAGGCTGTGAGGAACACAGCCCCACCCAGTCACTCAAGACTTCACTTAATGGGAAAACCTCATTACACTTAAGGAGATAAACACGTAAAGCTATTTATTGAGGGCTCATGCTTTCAAATTCCAACAGGTTATGGATCTGAACTCATACACGATTTGCTTCGGTCTCTCCCAGTGACAGATCCCATGCAAGCCTGGTGCAAGTGTAAACACTTGACCTTATGGATCAAATGGTGTGAGGAGGAGGAAGAGAGGAACAAAACTCCCTCAGATCATGAACAGCTATGGAATCACTCCTGTAAAAACAGGATAAAAGACAAGAGGCAAAACATGACCAAAATAACGGTTCTGATGAGGAAGAAGCGCTGGGCCCCAGTCAGGGTCAGAGCCTCGGTACCTCTTTGTTCTCCATTCCCTTTACGTCCTTCTCTCCAATACGGCATCTTCACGCCTATGAAAACTCGCTAAATGTGAACTAAGACAGCCTTCCTGCATTTGTGACTCAGCTCAAACTTCTCTTCCCATAGGAAAGTCAACAATTCCTAGTACAGAGCCCCTCACTTACAAGCAAGGGAAAAGTGAAAACTAAAAGCTAAAGAAAACAAGACAAAGGCCAGGAAGTTCCGTTCCAGCTTGCTAAGCACCTCCGCTCTGGTCAGCTGCTCCCGGAGTTTCTCCACCTCTTCCCGCAGGTCTCGGATGATGCGTGCGTTCGGGTCTTCGTTGATCACCGCGTGGTTGACGATGTGCTTTGCACGATCTGCATACCGAAGGGTGGAGAGGGTCTCGTCGTAGTTATCGGCCGCGGGGCTCACTGTGGCCACCATAGCTGTCTTGCTGTTGCCCCCCAAACTGTCCTACGAGGGAAGAAGACTGTGGGTAAGATTGTGCTTTCAACATGGAACATGAAAAACATGAAAAAGGTGAAGTCGGGAGTTCCCAAGGCCAAACACATCAGAGACAGATCTGGGGCTGATGTGTACACACAATGCCTCAAGTTTAGGGCCATTTTTTTCTGTTTCTTTAACAGAAACAGAGTGAAACAGAGGAACAGGAAAGGAGAGAAGGAAAGAGCATATGCTCAGGTCTTCAACAAGGATGAAAAAATCCAATAACCTATATTTATTTTACTTTATTAAAAGTGAATTCTATGGGGTAGAGAGAATGCTCAGTAGTTAAAGGCGCTTGTTTGCAAAGCCTGATAGCCCAGGTTCAATTCCCCAGTATCCACGTAAAGCCAAATACACAAAGTGGCGCCATGTGTCGAGAGTTCATTTGCAGTGGCAGGAGGCCTTGGTGTGCCCAAACCCACTCCCTCTGTTTCTCTCTCTCTCTCTCTCTCTCTCTCTCTCAAATACAAAGGTTAAAAAAAAGCAACTAGCCTTGGAATATAGAATCAAACCCACCTCACTTCATAGACTATGCGAATGAGGCTAAATAACTTCCCTTTGCGGCTGACAACCTTGATGACAGCCCCCACCGTCCCTACAACCTTCCCTTCCTAGTGTCAATGCTTACTGACTGGTCTCTAAACACAGAACAGGAGGTGACAAGGGCATGTCTCCTCTGAGTTTAGATGAAAAAAAAAAAAAAGACTGTGCTTTCTGTCTTGGGCACATTCTCTTACTCGGGGGAAAACCAGCTGCCCCATGAAGAGACACAGAGAACTGAGCCTGGAAGCAGAGACTCAGGAGCCTGTCTGATCACAGCCTCAATTCACACTTGGATTGCAGCCACTGAGTGAGGCTACCTATGTAATCCAGACCTACAGAAACTAAGGTGACAAATAATTGAGCAAAGCAACAGATACCTGCACACACACCACCCCAGGCCTAGAAGAATGATCAAAAACAAGACAAGGGGCTGGGCAGATGGCTCCGCTGTTAAGACGCTTGCCTGCAAAGTCTATCAACCTGGGGTTGATTCCCCAGTACACATATAAAGCCAGATGCACAGAGGTGCATGCATCTGGAGTTTGTTTGCAGCAGCTGGAGGCCCTGGTGCACCCATTCTCTCTTCCATCTCTCTCTGCTTGCAAATAAATAAATAAATAAATAAATAAAATATATATTTAAAAAATAACTAAAGCTTCAACACTCCCTCTCAGAAATGTAATATCAATGAATGACAGACTCTCAAGGGTCAGGTGACATGCCTTTGGACCAATAATGGGAAATCCATCAGGTCACATGAAAGTAAACTCTACTTTCAACATTGACCTATAGAAAATAGTTAATTTTGAAATTTTTATTTTCTTAGAGCAATCTGTGGTCTCCACCGTCCGTGAAGTCAATTATGAGTACCCCCACTAGACTAGTGAGAGACAGGACTCGGCTCGGATACCACCAGCTGGCAAGCGCTTGGCTGACGTGCACGATCTCCAGCACAGCAGAAACGGGTGGTGGCATACTTGGTTCCCTGACTTGTAGAGTGAGGGCTATTATGGTCGGAAAGGCCAGATGGAAGCCATTGGAGCTCCCATTGCCAGGGAAAATAGTGAACCCAAAACTATATCGTATCCCTGGAGGGACTACAGAAATCAATGCCTACAAAAGGAGAGACTCCCACGAAGCCTTCTGAGAAATCATCACGCAGCTCAGCATTTTTCTGGATTCCATGCTAAGCAAGCTAACCTTTCCCTGCATTGTTCCCACTAGGCCACCCCCTAGGCAACACAGAGATAGTCCATGCATGAACGCCTCTATCACACAAGGCCTAGGAGTATGGATTTGGGGGCCGGAAGGAAAAAAAACTCCACATGCCTCCGTGTCTGCATGGATCTGAAGAGTTGTGAACACAGTTTAGCAGGCCAAGATCTGAGCCATGGCAGCATTTTTACTTGAGATTTTGATAACTGTTTATATGTGTTGAGAACCAAAATGGCATCTTTTTAAAGCCTGTCCATAAGTAAACATAGATGTCTTTTATAGTGGGAAAACACATGGGAAAAAATCATCTATTTTGATGTAGCATTTGATAATGTTGAAACCCTCACACCCCACTCCTGGGACCAAAATCTGTCATAGTCAGCTCACACACTGCTGAAATGAATCTCCAAACCAGGAACAGTTAAGGGAGGAAAGGTTTTATTGAAACTACAGATCCAGGGGAAGTTCCCTAACAGCAAAAGATGCTCCCTTTTCACAGGTCCAAGCAGAGAGAGAAATCCATCGCCAACACCACACACACAAGAGCAAACAGGCAGGAGGGCCAAGGAGAGAATTTCTTCCCCTTTATATAGCCTTAGGGTGGGGTCTCACAACCCTTTCCCAAACTTAACGGCTTCCTGAATCTCTGGAATTTCCTTCCTGCACTGCCCGCACAGGAAAGGATGTTCATTTTTAGCTTTCCTGAGCTTCCTTACACCCTGCCCCCTACTGAGAGGCTGCCTTCCTGTAAACATCCTCAGAGACCCACCCAAGATAATTAAAAAGATCAAGTTGACAACAAAACCTAACCATCACACTCCTGTAACTCCAGCACTCCAGAGGTGAAGGCAGGAGGGTCAGAAATTCAAGATCATCCTTAGTTACGTACTTAAGAGAAGGGAGGAGGGAAGGAAGCGGGGAGAAGAGGAGGGAGAGTGATTGACTTGTTTTGACAATGGAGGTTAATAACCAGCCTAAAAACCTAGAATCATTAAGTTGAACAATACTTTATCCCGGGAATATTCATTCTTCAACTCCCACAGGGTTTCTGTTCTTCCACAGCACCTCAGGATACATTCCTGATAACACGGGACATTCAGACTTGGGGACTAAGTCAGATGACCAGACAACTCTTCAGATGATTGTGTCCTGGCATCAGAAACCACGTGATTCTCACGGTACTTGTCATGGTTTGATCCAGGTGTCCCCCACAAACAAATGAATGTGTTCTGATAGATCGATCATCAGCTGATAGCAGTTTGGGTTTTACAACCTCCATGAAGCTGTGTTGTTGGGGGCGGGCTTATGGAGTTATAAGCCAGCTTCCCTTGGCCAGTATTTGGCCCACCTTCCTGCCGCTATTTGCAGTGCTGTGGCAGAGGTGATGTCCACCCTCTGCTCATGCCATCGTTTTCCCTGCCAGGATGGAGTCTCCCCTCGAGTCCATAAGCCAAATAAACCCATTCTTCCACAAGCCACTTTTGTTCAGGTTCTTTCTGCGCAGCAACTAGAAAACTGACCGCAACAGTACTGACCATTCAATCTGATCACAGACAACAGGTCTGCCTATGCAACCATGGCTGAAAAGTCGGTTTTCCAACCCAAGCAGAATTATATTGGGGGGTACACTTTGATGTGTGGAGAGGGTGTAATCTGCTTTCTACACTTCTAGACGATGGTCTTCATTTGCAGAGCAATGTCATGAAGAGGCTGTGCGTGCGCATGACAATCACATGAGACAAAAGTGACCTCAGGGTTATGGCTGCATTTCAGCTCACCAGCCCTCGGGGCCACCGCAAGGCCACTGCAGCTCGTGGAGTCGCAGGCCCAGGGAAAGGGCATATATACGAAGCTCCCAGAGAAAAGTGCGCACACTGAGCATCAGTATATGCCAAAAAAGGAGACCTGGCCAAGCACACAGGCCTGATGGAGTGAAGCCTTGTTCATGGAGCAGTAATATTGCCTATATTAAGGGGGGGTGGCTCCCTGCCCCTAGCTAAAAGGAAATAGCAACAAAGGAGCTGGCACTCACTCAAGGAGAAAGGTCACAGCCTCTTGTTGACTCTGTTAATTATAAAAATTAGACCAGCCTTGTTTCTAATGTAGCAAGTACAAATTAAATGGACACTGGAGAGAAACTTAATTTTAGAAGAATTTCTTTCAAACTGAAAGAGCTAAAATCACTGAATCAAATTACTTTGCTGTTCAGGTAAGCAGTGAAGATCCAGGAAGACTGACATTTACCAAAGGTCAGAGTGCTAGCTCGGAGAAGAGCTGAAATCACCTGTCTGTCATGGGATCCGCATCGCACGATGGATGAACTGAAGTAGGGCGAGCAGCAGGCCTGCAGGCCCACAGAGCAGAAAGCGGTTTTTCAAGGAGCAGGTGAAGGAGGAGGAGCAGAAGGAAAGCGGGGAGAGGCGAGGACAGTTCCGACCCCAGTAAGAAGAGAGCCCTCCAAGTGCCAGAGCCCCGTTCCCTTAGCAGGAAGTCTTAGCAGCAGAGAGCAAAAAAGGAAAACTCGAAGGGTCAGCTCTGAAGGGCCTGAGTAAATCACTCATTAAAGAGCTTGCGCTTGATCCTAAGGGCCAGGGGGGCAGTGGCTGAAGAGACAAAGTCGAGATTAATTTAGAAAATACTGCAACACTACCTGGACTGAGGAAGCCCTAGAAGGGGAATTCACTCAAAAGCTGTGCATAATGGGAGCATCCCCACAGACCTGGGGATAAGGTGCACTCAGAGCACAATTCTCATGCAAATGCAATATAAACTTTACAAAGATGAGCAATTTCATACACTCAGTGGAAAATGTTACTGAGGGTCAGAGTCAGGCTAAGAACTTTATAAAGAAGGCCCAGGGAACATTGTAGAATCTAAGAGGCAGAGGTGGGAGGATCCTGTGAGTTTGAGGCCAGCCTGAGACTACATAGTGAATTCCAGGTCAGCCTGGGTTAGAGTGAGACCTTACCTGGAAAAACCAAAAGAAAAGAATTTAAGAGCCACAGGGACGAAGTATGTTCTCTGGACATGAACTAAGAACTCATGGGCCCATTCAGGATCTCACAGTGGTGGCTGGTACCTGAGCCTGCCACCACTTTGGCATTGAGAACAGAGAAGGATAAAACAATGAGACTTCAACACAGAAGGACCACCAGGGCGGGGGAGGGAAGAGAGCGTCACAGGACAGGAACAGATCCAATTACAGCATGGTCACGTTCTAAAATTCTTAATAGAAGTATGTCCTAAAACTTGCCTAGCTTTTGTTTAAACCTTCTAATTTTATAACATTTTGGCCAAAAGTGCCCAACCTCCTTAGACAACGTACTCAATTTTAGTATTACACTTTTAAGTAGAACTTACTGACATTTATGTAAACAATGTTTTCGCTTGGCAAAGTACTCTCTAATGAAGTGCAGAGTTTCAGATAAAAGCTGACTACTAGGAGAAAGCCTGATTCCCGGCAGGCTTCTCTCTAAAGCCAGTGGGCTCAGTCAACCTTCTCTCAGAGTCTCAACAGTGAGTAAAAGGTATTGATACATGTTTATCAATGAGAAAACGAGCTACCACAAAACTCAGCAGGGCACATGAAATGATTTACTTGCAGTAATAGAAAAAAAAAGGAGTATTAGGTGTGAAACTGTGCGCCAAGTTGACACTTGTATAAAGCTGTAGAATTGGACACCAGCCTGAGGGTCACGTCACCTCTATGAAGAACAGAGGTGTTGTAAGATCTCTACAAGCTCATATCCAAATGTTCTGCCCATGCCTCCCCCACCCTGCCAGCCACTGGGACGGGGGGGGGGGGGGGCACACTGAGACTGTGTCCTGTCCTGCCCTCCCCTCCCCTCCCCTCCCGGCAGCAAGCGCTTCACTTGAGTTTAACTTGCCCCTTCCTGCCTCTCAGTCACACTGAATCACTCAAGGAATGACAGTGTGTTCTCGGCGTCCTTTAGCCGTATCTTTAAGAACAGAAAAGCAAACCAAATGGTCTTAAAGGAAATGACGAACAAAATCAGGCCCAAACTATCCAGGGAAGCAGTACGTGAGGACCGAGCACCCGGGCACTACCAAGGGAGGACTCCTTGTGTGTGAGGATGGAGCAGCTGGGCCCAGGGGCAGACAGTGGATGCGGCTTCTTCTCTGTGACCGAGCTGTCCCCTAGAGTCCCTCCCCAGCAGCCTCTGGAGGATGATGGATGTTAAGCAGAAGCCTGTGCCAGCTCAGTCCCTGAACGCGTGAGGGACTTGGCTGTCCAAAGCTGTAAGTCTGAATACGGATGGAGAAAACGATGCCTGGAAGAGATGAGCGCCCGGCTCTTTACTCTGACGTGTTGCCAACCACAGAAAGTATGCCAGAAAGGGATGAAAGGGAAAAAAAATAATAATAACTTACTTTGAGCAGCCATGTGAGAACGGAGTCCCGATATGGAACAAATTTATTTTTGTTTTTGCCGGCACCCTGATCAGCTAGAGCCGAGATGACCAGACCGAGGGTTGTGAGGGACCTGCATGGTGCAACAAACCATAATATTTACCAAAGATGGAACATATCAAATGTCACATTTCATCACAAAGATGGAGCAGCAAGATGTCCTTGAACCTGCACGTGAGCTGCTGTGACTCTCAACAGCAACAATGCTTAGGCAATTAGTCTTTTTCTAAAGATGAAGGTGAGAGCTGAGAGGCTTCAGGTCATGCTGGAGATCTTCAGAGGAAGCCCACGACAATATACTAATTAAAACAAGAGTCGGAAGCAAGACAGAAATTACATCTATCAGGAGGCAATCGTAGCACACGGCAGATCTCCATGTCCCCTAGCAGTGCCCTGTGGGAGCCTGAGGAGCTCACGATTTCACTTGAAGGAGGAATATAATCCAATGAAGGAATTGGTGGGCAAAACATTACTTCAGAGAATCCGGACTTCATGGGCAAACAGCAGCAGGATGTGAAAGCCCGTGTCTATCAGACAGCAACACAAGTCACACTGGTGTTGAGTTTCACTGTTCTTTTTTTTTT
>PVHP010034019.1:0-19350 GCA_004024765.1 Zapus hudsonius
GGTCAAATCCAGTCTGCTGCCTGCTTTTATAAATAAAGTTTTACTGCAGCATAAGCCCTTGCATGTCATTACAATATCATCTATAGTCACTTTTGCACCATGATGACAAGGCTAGACAGTTGGTGTAGAAACCATAACCCATAGAGTCTGAAATATTTACTATCTGACTCTTTCTAGAACAGGTTTGTCTTCAGATGACACTTAGCACTGAATTCTTTTTACGAGCCAGATACTGTTCTGAAAGCTTTACTTGTGAAATCTCTTGGCTCTCACAGAAGCCCCTGGGAGATTGATACAGTTCTCTCTTTACTCTAATTTTACAGATGAGGAAGCAAAGATCTGGAAAAGTCAGGGGCTAATTTGCTCTAGGTCATAAGTGGTGAGGAGAATTTGAACTCAGATGCTTGATTCCAGAGTCTGTTCTTTGAACTCCTAAGCTGTACAGCCACTTAGCTATTATTAAGGCCATAAACCTACACAAGTGACACCTTGCACGAGTTTATGCTATACAGAAACACAAATGCCAAAAGATAAATAGGTGATTCTAAAAGGAATTTTTAAAAACATTTTATCCAGGGCTGGAGAGATGGCTCAGCGGTTAAGGCACTTACCTCCAGTGCCTAAGGCCCTGGGTTCAATTCCCCAGGACCCACATAAGCCAGACCCACAAGGTGGTGGCCCTGGTGCTCTCTTTCTCTCTCTCTCTCTCTCTCTCTCTCTCTCTCTCTCTCGCTCTCGCTCTCGCTCTCGCTCTCGCTCTCGCTCTCTTTCTCTGTATCTCTCTGCTTGAAAATGAATAAATAAAATATTTTTTAAAAAACCACTTTATCCATAGTGACATCAGGAAACACTTGCAGCATGACCCCCCCCCCCAGGCTGTGTTTGGCAGCGGGTAACTAACTGACCCTCTCCCCTGTTCCCAGGTTTGGACAAAGCTGCACCATGGGTACTTGTGACCATTGGCAGGAACGTCACTGTCCAAACACAATCTTCCTCCATACTGAGATGACCAAGACATCTGACATGGGTATTCTGAGAAGACCTGAGGTGCCCTCCTAACTCTCAGATTTAAAAAGGAGTTAGCCACAAAGTCCATATCTAAGCAGGAAAAATGAAATTCATGAGTTATTCTTGATTTCTCTTTCCCTTTAGTGACTGGGTTTGGGACAAAGTCCTAGGAACGTGTGCAAGTCAGTTTTCAGTCACTGTAACAAATGATGGAGATGGTCAACATAGAAAGAGAAAAGGTTTATTTTGGCTCACACTTCTGGCAGTTCCCATTCATGATCAGTTGGACTGCGGCTTTTAGGCCTGTGGCCAGCCAGCACATCATGGCTGGAGCACGTAGCAGGGCAAAGCTGCTCACCAATCCAAGGAGAGGAGGAAAAGGAGAAGGGAACCAAAGCCTCAAGTCCCACAATCCCTTTCAAGACATACCCCCTCCAACCTAACGACCTCCCACTATACCCCACCTAGTAAATATTTCACACCTCCTAATAATATCACAGGCTTGAGAACAAGCCTTTTTTAAATTTACAAGCAAAGCGAGACAGAGAATGGGCAAGCCAGGGCCTCCAGCCTATGCAAAGAAACTCCAGGTGCATGTGCCACTTTGTGCATCAGGCAGGCCTTACGTGGGTACTGAGGAGTCAAACACAGATCACAAGGCTTTTGCCTTAACCACTGAGCCACTTCTACAGTCCAACAAGCCCTTTATACATGGATCTTTGAGGGCATTCAATGCCCAGACGACAGCAGAAGGGAACCAAGGAAACTAGCTTAAACATTAGGTAGCCATCTACCACCTGGATGAAAAGATCTCGGTTTTGTGGTTGTTGTTGTTGTTGGCATGTGTGGCATATGTGTGTGCACATGTGCAGATATGTGACCCCATGTAGGAATGCGTGAAGAGGCCAGAGAGAACATTAGGTATTCTTCTTCGTGTGCACCCACATGTTTCCTTGAGACAAGTCTCCCACTGAACCCAGAGCCGTCTTTTTTAGTCAGATAAGTAAACCCAAACAACTCTCTCTCTCCACTTGCCATGGGACTGGGGTTACAGGTAGGCTTGTGGTCCCAGCCAGCTGTTTACATGGGTACTGGGGACTCTCTGGATGAATCAAGTCCTCATACTTGTCCAACAAGCACTCCAACCCGCAGCCCCAGGGCTTCATATTCTTTAATGCAGTATTGCCAGGCCTGTGCATCTTAGAACACCAGCTCCGAATATTTATGATTTACATATTCCCACCCAAAAGATCATTTAGACTAGTATTTACTTGATATACCTGGTCATATGAGTCACTGGATGTGCTGGCTTAAACTGGATCTTTCTAGACATCCTGCTGGAGACTCTAAGTCTGTATTTTTCCTCCCAAACCCATGATGTTTAAAATCTGGTAAATCAAGTGTTCCCAAACATTCCCAGTGACAAGAAACAAATTCCTGAGCCCACTGTATCCCATCTCAACCAGACTCTCCAGGAGAGCTGTCTTGGAAGTGGTGTCACCAGGGATCCTCATCAGATACGTGTGGGCACATTCAGTGTACCCCTATTCTATATCATAGATAAATAAGGGTTCACCAGAAGAGAGGGGCTGTCCTGAGACCCCATTGTAGGTTAGTAGTAGAAATAGAACCAGATCCAACATCTCCAAACTCCCAGGAAGCTAGTACCTGGGTACCTGTGTCTCCACAAGATAGCATGAATTTAGTAACCATTTACGAAGCCTCTCAACATTTTTTTTTGAAGGAAGTGATTTGATTTGACTCTCACTTCACATAGGAGCCAGAGCAAGTGACTTCTCTAAGGTCCAACCACTCCCACATGGCAGAGCTAAATTCAAAGCAGAGCCTTTCTGCCCTCAAGAGCAGGTTTCCACTATGTCTTTCACCACAAGCCCTCTCCCAACAAGGACTTGGCAGAACTCAAGCACACTTGAAAGAAGTGAATCCATGTTCCTTGAGTTATTACTGTAAGGGACCAAGAAGCCTAGGTCAAACTGTATCCATTGGCAAACTCCAGCACAATTCTTTAGTTAACTGATAGCTTTGTTTTTCAAGGTAGGGTCTCACTTTCAGGGTGACCTCCAACTCATGGCAATCCTTCTATCTCTGCTTCCCCAGTGCTGGGAACATACCTGGCTAAGAAGAGTCTTTTTTAAAAAATTTATTTTTATTTATTTGTAAGCAGAGAGATAGAGAGAAGAAAAACAGAGACTGAGCATGCCAGGGCCTCCAGCTACTGCAAACAAACTCCAGATGCATGTGCCACTTTGTGCATCTGGATTTACATGGGTCCTGGGGAATCAAACTTGGGTCTAAGGCTCTGCAGGCAAATGCCTTAACCAGTAATCCATCTCTCCAGACCTTCCAGAAGGATCTTAATGAGTTCTATTTATGTTGACCCTTCTTGGTAGGCTGTTTTTTGAGGTTCCAAAAGCTTCCATGTTTAAACCATCATGGCTCTGATACTCTTGAGTGTGGGTAAAACAGAGGTTTAAAAAAATCTTACCGATTACTCAAAAGCCATCCTTTACTGGCTGAGCTGAGAGATAACCACTTCCTCTCTTTCTTGAGCTATTCACATATCTAAAAGTCAATTGCCAAACGTCAGTTCTGTTGAATTAATTGCCTCTCCAGATGGCCTCTCCACCAGGGTCCATCCTGTGTAGAAAGCCAAATTCCTTGTCAGGCGAAGGGCCCCTCACAGCAGAAGCACCACCACATGGTGACTTCTGAAGGCATCCCTGTGACCTCTGCCCAAGCAAGCAGCTCCTTTCACCCTGAAGGCCAAAATCCTTCCTGCGTGTTCCAGTCCATTTCTGTGGCCAGTGGCCATGCTTGAAAGTCACCCAGAAATAGTGGCTGAGTTGCCCTTAGCAGCCATATTTTCCTGGTCTTCCATAAATGATTCATGGGAGAATTCTAAGTGCATTTTATTTTCTAATAGTCCCCTCTCTCTCTCTGCCAGCCCATTACAGAAGATACGGAAGAATGGTGAACCCATAGGAAAGATTATCCCCTCTGTGCCCAAAATGACCACCCTGACCTTAGTAATATTAATCCCTGGCCCAATTCTGTGGAGTATGTCATACATGTTTCAAGTTACGGGAGCTAAATGCTCTTCTTCGGTATTTTTTTTTTCTGGCTGTATTAAGCGACCTGTATATACAGTTTATTTGTGAGTGAAAACATGCAGACAGCCATCACATCCTATGTATCCTGTTATTAAAAGGCGATGAACTGTCCAAAGGTTACCTAACCCACCCCATGCACCTCTGAGAGTGTAGCCTAAATCATATGAGGCAGACTCACAGGCAACTTCTTGGTGAGAAAAAAACATGTTTATCTCCTTTAGAGCTGAGCCTTTTCCTGCAGCTATCCTGGTACTTAGCAGGTGCTCTGAAAGTCCTCAAGCTGCTGGGATAGATTTCCTCTTTCTTTTGCTGAAGATAGAAAACAGCCCACCAAGTGCACAAAGCCATTGCCGTGAGTGCATTATAAGACCATGCCTCGTGTTTACATCTCCCTTCCCCATCAAGAGATCTGTTTATTTAATTGATGATCTCTGCCTTTGTTAAAGGTTACTCTGATATTTAGCGGGGTGTCTAAAGAGAGTCTGAGCTGTGACAGATGACACCTGCACTTACTCCGTTCAGTGCCACCACCATCATACAAGCTCCGATCCTTCCAGTCGTAGACTCCATCCATTCCTGGCTGCCAAGATTTCTCACCTTTATGGAAAGTCGCCAGTGATCTGCCAAGTGACTGACTTAATGATCTCATCTGAGTTCTGCCATGGCTTGAACTCTTTAAAACATTCATGAGGAGTACTTGAAGAAACCAGGGTTATACAGCCTGGAGGGAAAAACACCCAGGGAACTAAATATTGTTTTTAAGGATCTAATTTCCTGAGAATGTACCTCTGTTGTTTTTGATTGCTGCTATTCTCAACAAGGTGACTTAAAACAACATACATGTATTGCCTCTCAGTTCTGGAAGTCCGAGGTCCTACAATCAAGGCATCAGCAAAGTTGTTCCTTTTTGGAGGCCTGAGGGGAGATCTGTTTTCTTGCCTTTCTATCTCGTACAGGCTGCCTACATACCTTGGCTTGTGGCTTTTCATCTCCAAAGCCAGCGGTGGTGGCTCAGGTCTCTCGTTCCCACCCCCGCCTCCACCCTGATACTGATTCTTTTGTCTCCCTCTTCCATCTATAAAGGACGCTTGTGAATATGTCAGACCAACCTGATAATCCAGATCAATCTCCCTATTTTAAGGCTGGCTCATTAGCGATCTTACTTCCATCTGTGACTGGAGTTTCCCCTTACCACATAGCATAACATAATCTGAGGATTAGGATATATGTGAATGTATGTATATGTGCATGTTTATATGTGTACATGTGTTTAAGGTCAGAAGTTGATACTGTTCTCTACCTTAATTTTTGAGACAGGGTCTCTCACTGAACCTGGAGCTCACTTGCTTTAGCTAGACTATCTAACCTGCAAGCCCAGTGATCTCCCGTCTCTACCTCCCCACACTGGGAGAGCAAGCACATACTGCCATATCTAGTTTTTCAAATCATTTTTGCTTGTTTGTTTTGAGGTAGGGTCTCACTCTAGCCCAGTCTGACCTGGAACTCACTCTGTAGTCTCAGGCTGGCCTTGAACTCACAGCCATCTTCCTACCTCTGGCTCCCAGGCACACCACCATGCTGGGCCATTACACTGCTTTTACATGGGTGCCGAGGATCTGAACTTAATTCCTCATGCTTGAATGGCAGGCACTTTACCAACTGAGCCATCTCCCCAGCCCAAGGGCATTTTTGAGAGACCATGGTAGGTCCTCAATGGTAGGATGAGGGTCAGTAGATAGGAGTGCATTTCAGTACAGTCTAAAAGTTCAAGAAATAAAGAACTTTCCTTTATGGGTCAGAACTGCCTAGGGCTGGATCTGACTGCTACTCAAGAGGGTGCTGAATGCCTCATTCTTTGAGTGTCAGACATAATTGTTCCAAAAAGCCACTTCATCACAAATAAGAAACCACTATCTGCCAAGCACTTGTGGCTTCTTACCTTGTTGACTCTTCCTAAGAGCCCTGCGTTATTACGTTCACAAAGATAAAAAGGTTACTCTGAGAGACTTGGGTGAGAAGCTCAGCTCTGCCTGATACTGATTGTGTGACCTTAGACAAGTTACTTAGCTTCTCATCTGCAAAATGGGTAGAATAAAGAATCCCACCTCAAGGATAGCTGTGAGGACTAAGTGTGATCACAACAGCATCTAATGTATCGGTTTGCTGGACATGATATAAAACGTGCTCAGAATTCAGCTCAGTACAATTCAGCAGGATGTCATGGGCTTCTTGGCTGTCTGCCAAGCACTGAATCCTTCCCCAGAAGCCAGAGTTCTGAGTGCCAGGCAGCCATGTTTCTCCTACATGTCTCTGACCCCTTGACCATGACTGATTGGACCAGAAGTGTCCACCTCACTCTTGTCAAATTAATCAAGGTTTTCTTCCCCAGCAATTGGAATTGGGCCCCCAACAGACTTTGAACTCAGTCTGTGTGGACATTTTTCCTGGTTGTGGGTGCTGTGGGAAGTCATTTCTCACCAGATAAACTGCAGAACAAAGAAAAAAAACAGTCCTGAGAGAGTAAGCAATGGCCCAGAAAGGAGCTGTGAAAAGATGGAGAGACCAGCCCTCCACATCCTCCTTCCCTCCCCTCCTGAACCTACCCTATCCCATTCAAGGGTGTCCTTGAGCCTCCTTGTGCCCTCCTAACATGCCCTTCTGTTTCAATTCAGAGGCCATGGAGAGGGGGTGCCTGTTATTCACAACTAAAAAGCCCTGATACAGAGGTATTCACAAACAGTTGCAGTCTATGGGAGATAGTTAACCCACGAAGAGCATTGTGGTCCAGAGAAGTTGGGGGCTTACCCAGGTAGACTGCCATGGCAAAGCCAAGACCAACACCTTGAACCTGAGGCTGCCTGGGAGAACTCCACCCTCCATCCCTGGGGCCTCCAAATCCAATTCCCAGAGTGCATGCTAAGACCACCGGAAGGGGGATGATTTGGGAATGGAAAGGGTGCTTGGGTCTTGGAAGGCGTGCAAAGGAATTTTCACACTGGGAGACTGAGGCCCATTCAGGAGGCTAATTTCAGCACAGGATCTGGAACCCTTCCAACAGCACCTGGGAAAGAGAAGAGCCAGGCATCATTTGCATATATGCAAACGAGGCTTTCCACAGCTATCCAGAATCCACCTCTGCTTTGGCAGGTGGGGGCTGCTGTCTTCTCAGTTTTGGGAGAAAGAGACAAACTTGCCAAAGCTTCCCATCAAGCTGCCTAGATCACAAAGAGCTTCAACTGTTCAGGCCTCCTTTCCTCCCCAAGCCCATGGCAGATTCTCTACTAGGATCAACTCATAATCCATGAGTCTGTGGTGGGTGGAGGCAATGGAGGGACAGCACTACATTATGTTGGCAGGACAGCTGCCCCCTTTCTGGGGCTCTTCCTGTCATTTCCCTGGCCTTGAAAACCTAAAGGCCTTCAATACACACACACACACACACACACACACACACACACACACACACACACACACACACACCCTTCAGGGGAGAAGGAAGGGACAATTGGTCTGGGAGTTGGAATGCCTGAGACCCATCTTAACTAAGAGATTCCCAAGTCTCAACCTGTTTTCTCTTTATAAAATTCTAAGCAATGGGGTAAAAGAATTAGAATTCATGCTTTAGTCATTGCTAACAATACTTTAGCTGGGGCACCAATTAATAGAAGTGTTGCTGCTGGGCTAGGGAAATAGCCCAATTGGTAAAGCGCTTGCCTGTGAAGACCTCAGTTTGATCCCTGGTACCCATGTAGATGCCAGGCATATGCTTATAACTGTGGGGATTACAATGCTAAGAAGGTAGAGAGGAAAGGAACTGACAGAGAGAATGGGCACCAGGGACTCCAGCTGCTGCAAATGAACTCCAGATGCATGCACCACTTTGGGTATCTGGTTTGTGAGGGCACTGGGGAATCAAACCCAGGTTGTTAGGCTTTGCAGTCAAGCGCCTTAACCACTTAGCCATCTCTCCAGTCCCTGGTTTTTCTTGAGTACTGGGTAATCAAGCCTGGGTAGGTTTTACAAACAAGTGTTTTTACCTCCTGAGCTGTCTCCCCAGCCCCCATTTTTTGTTTCAGGGTCTGTTACATAGCTGAGCCTGGCCTGGATTCACTAAGTAGCACAAGCTAGCCTTGAACTCACATTCCTCCTACCTTACCCTCCTGGACACTGGGATTATATGTGTGCCACCACACTCAGTGCTAGTGAGATTTTTAGTAACAAATCCTGGGACCAGCCTCTGAGTTCTATGGGTGAACACATACTAAGTCAACTCACACTCCTGAAAACCTCTGGAGAGCCAATCAGCTCCATCCACTTCTGTCCTGGTCCCCAGGTCTTAGGAAGACTTCCTGAGCCTAGAAAGCCACCTTATGGTGTGTGCAGGGGGCAGGGGGACTGGCCTCATGTGGGTGCCCTCAGTGTCCTTCTACCTGCGAATAGTCTCTCTCTCTCTCTCTCTCTCTCTCTCTCTCTCCCTCTCTCTCTCTCTCTCTCTCTCACACACACACACACACACACACACACACACACACTTTGGCTAGTCCAGCCTCTGCTGGACCCTGGGAAAATGTGTGAACAATACCACAATACCTGGAGAGGGGATCAGGTATCCTAGAGGGGACTGGCCCCTGCAAAACACACAGATGGCTAATCCCCAGGCACGGCTGGGCTTTCCTTTCTTCCCCCCACCTCCTCTCCCTCTCCCCTTTCTGTTCCCAGCAGCCCTGTCTCCCGTCCCCCTGCTGTCCTAATAGAAGTCCTTCTTGTCTACTTTGCCATGGCAGGTGCCCAGTCAACTATTCTCCCTGTACTGACTCATCTGGAAAGTGAAGGGCGGCACTGGCAAGGCTTTTACTGTTTGTTTTTGCTGGTTTTCAGATTTTGGAGATGTCAACCATCTTTTTGATGGAATCCAGATAGGCACACACGTTACACACAATTTTACAGTCAAGTTCAAGGACCCCTGAAGCCTGCCCATGGCTGGAGGATAGCTAGCCAGGGTTCTTATCTAGGCTCATATCTGAGTCCAGGGTGCTCAGCCCAAGTCCTCCACCATGTCAGTTGGACCTCCTTGAGCACTGGGCTGGTCACAGGAGAGTGTGTCTAGGCCAAGTGGTCACCTGCACTGACCACTCCAGCTGCCATCTTCCATCTCCTCCCATCCCCGCTTCCCGCACAGTTCCCCACACTTACCTTTTGCCTTCCCCCTGTCTGCTTCAGCTAGGAGCACAGGACAGGACAGGAGGAGAGCCAAGGACAAACAAGAGAGGGACAGAGGGAGGGGCCTCTAGCCCCTCTGTCCTAATCTCGAGGGAGACTCAGACTTATCTGGAGGGTAAAGGCTAAGTTCCCTTGGCATCTGGCCAACCACAGTCACCAGCTGGCAGCAGGGGCCAGGTGAAAAGGCCCTTCCCTGAGAGCCAGGGACCTCCCACAGCCCCCCTCGAACCCAGTCCACTCAGCCCAGCTCTCAACATTCCCGGGCTTAGCAGACTTCCGTGGTTCTCCATTGGTTCCAGCTGAAGCCACAAACCTCACACAAAGCTCTCCAGGTTTTCCTTCCTCAACCTCTAAAACCCTCTTGCCCGTGCCAGCCTTGCCAACCAGCCATGCTTCCTGTCTCCATGCATGTGCTGGAACAATCCTCCTCTTCCCTCCATCACCAAATGAACTCGGATGTCACCTTGCGTCTGTGGCCTGGCTGTTTCCAGCTGAAGGCCTCTCCTCTCTTGTGTGACGTTGGTCATGCTTCTCTCAGTACCCACAGGCAAATGTCATAGGAGGTGTTAGTATTTAGCCAAAGTCTATTGTGTGTCATCTACAGAACCAAGAGCTCTTTCCCGTTTGCCATCAGTCTGCCCAGAAACACAAGGCAGGAGACGGGTCCTGCTCTCTGTGACGAGGTATGGAAGAGGCAAACCCACAGCCCTGTCCCCAAGCCCATGCAATGCCCTTTGCCCTTTGTCACTTGCATTTCTTGTGGGAAGTTAATTGTTGAGTGCAGGGTCTTCTCCATCCTCTGCTGAGAATCAAGTTATGGTCCTATCAATTATGAAATGGTGGAGAGAGGATGGTCAGAGAAGGTGGAGAGGAAGAACAGTACGTCACTACGCATGTGTGGTTGAGTCTGGCTCTCCCAGAAACCCTACAAGGCGGTATTCTTACCTCCATTCACAGATGAGGAAACATATGATGTACCCACCAGCAGCCTTGGCCTCCTCGTGTGCCCTGAGGTAGGAGTGTGTCTTCCCACTGTCTCCTTCAGACAGCAAATGGGTTCCCAAATGTAAGAGGCCAATGATTTTTTTTTTCTGACTGAAAGCACTTTCTTACTGACTTCCATTATTCAATTGGAAATGTATTCCCAAGGGCAATAATTTGGACCTCAAGATATAATTAAAAGCATACACAAGTGCAGTGTATATTTTTAAATGGCACAAGGAGAGAAAAGCTAATGATTTTATGACACAATAAAAACATGACGAAAAGATCACCCTGGAAGCTGCGTTCCAACCCCCTCCCAAGTTGGATCCAGTTGGAGAAAGGCAGACTCTGATTCTTACTTCGTCCTTCAAAACCAAAGGGCAGCTGTAAACCACCAGTTTAAAACCCTGGACTTTCAGGTGTTCTCTCTATAAATAGCTTTAGCCTCTGGGTGCCTGTTTAGGGACTAAGCTAATAATGTATTTTTTTTCAGGGTCTTTTCTTTATGAATTTGAAAGTTGGTATGTCTTTTTGCCTCAGAGAAGCATAGAGATCATTTTCATAATTCATTATTTCTTTAAACATACAGTGGATTTCCTTCAAAGGAACACAGGGTGGCCCATTTCAAGTGGATCCTTCTGAATAATTCAGTGAGACTTGAAGGGTTTGGGCTTTAAGGGAGGAGTTATAGCAACACAGCAGAGAGAGATGGACAAAGGCCCTGATGGCCAGTGGAGTCCCAGCTAGCAGAGCCGCCTTCTCTCAGCTCTGTTAGCAATTGTGCCAAGGCCAAGGGGCAAGGCCTGTGTCTATGAAGCAATGCGCTTCACTCCCCACTCCACTGATTTTCCCATTCATTCATTCATCCATCCATCCATCCATCCATTCATTCACCCATTCATTCACTACTCAGTCATTTATTCAGGTATTCATGTATTCATCTATCTGTCCATTTGTTGGACGTGTTCGGGGGCAAAGGAATTCAACGGTGAGCCAGACATGGTGTGTGTCTTTAAGACACGGTCTGTGTTGTCAGAAGGCCAGCAAGAAGACGGACAATCTGGGCAATGCTATAAGAGAGGCCCAAACCAAACAGGGAGCAGCTCTGTGAAAGAATGGCTGCCCACTGAGCAAGCAGAAGAGGCTGGACAGGAGAGGGGAGCCTTCACAATGTCTGCAGGTGGAGAGAGTGTGTGTGAGAGCGATAACAGGAGTGTGTGGGCATCGGTGGCGTTCTAGAGAGAACACAATTCAAACACACAGACAAAAGACAGTATCAGAGGCTGCAGTGGTTCACCTTGGGAAATGAGGGTTGTAAGAAGCCATATAAAAAGGATTTGGAA
This sequence comes from Zapus hudsonius, assembly GCA_004024765.1. Taxonomy (NCBI): domain Eukaryota; kingdom Metazoa; phylum Chordata; class Mammalia; order Rodentia; family Dipodidae; genus Zapus; species Zapus hudsonius. Next base: position 11,687 of record PVHP010034019.1, read on the forward strand.
GAAGGGTTAAGGAGCCGGGAGCAGCAGAAAGGACTGTCTTTCATGAGAATGCAGAGAGATGGCGAGAGGGGTATAGTTCCAATTGAACAGATTCCAAACCCACAAATCAAATAAAGCGGTAGGTGAGCGGTTAGAAGATCTCAAGCATATTCCTCACAGGTTAAAAACTCTGAGAGCTGACATCAGCTCTCAGCCCCACAAGGCACCCCTCTCTGTGGTCACAGGGCAGTGAAAGCTCCATGGAATCGGTTGCCCTAGATCTGGAGTGCAGCTTGGCTCTCAATGTTCAAGACACAAGTCGAGGCCAGCGCAGCCCAACATGCCTGGAATAACCAGAGGCCTTTGCTCACATTACCCTCTCGGGTTGGCCGACCCAAACCACTGCCGTCAAAGTCCTAACCATCTTTCATGGCTCAGTTTCAGGGCACCCCCCCCCACCATGAAGCTCTTCTGGAAAAGCTCTCCCTTCTGCCTGTCTGGAATCCCAGGTCTGTCAGCCCATCCTGAATCAGTCACTGATGGGCGTGCTATTCCCTCATCTGGGGCCTGCTTCCATTGAGGGTTTTCATATGCATACTGGGTTCTATGTATCCTCCAAGTCTACAGCCATTCAAGTAACACCCATCACAAATGGCGGGAAGGGGCTGTGAAGATAGGGCGGCCAGTGACATGCTTCTCTTGCAAAACGTGAGGACCTGAGTTCCAGCCCGAGAACCCACATGAATACCGGCATGGTGGTATGCTGGTGATGCCAGCAATGGTAAAGCAAAAGTGGGGGAGTCCCTGAGGCCCACTGGCCAGCCAGTCTAGCCTAACGGGTGAGCTCGAGGCCAATAAGATCCCGTCTTCAAAAGAGATGGTGTACCTAAAGATTGTTCTCTGGTCTCCTCCAAAACACACACACACACACACACACACACACACACACACACACACACAGTGGTGTGGAAATGCCCTTTGAGTGGCTCTGTGAACACAAAGGACCTAGAGGTTTGAGAGAACCAGAAAGTGGGGAAAAAACCAAGAGTCTGGGCCTGATTCAGCCCCTCTTGCCCTCGTCAGCCCCCAGGGAGTCTCTCAGGAATTGTGTTTTCCTTCAGTTTTGGGTTGTGCCTGTGTTTAGTCCCTGGAGAGGCATCCATTATTTTCAAGGGGGTTGAAGGGCATCTCATATTTCTCTGTTTGGCAAATAGTCAGTCCCCTGCCTCCCCTCCCAGGAATCAGGAATCCCAGAACTTAAAGCCAGAGGGCCTCAGGTTTCTTCCTGAGGAGGGGCCGCTGCAGCAGGTGCCAACCCAGCCCAGGAGAACCAGTCAAGAGAGGGCACACCAGGTCCTGGGTTTTCTGAGATGCAAAGGCAGCTAAAAGCCCTGGATACAATGCCCTGCATCCTGCAGAAGCCAGCCGGGTCCTTGGGTGCCTGCCCCAAGCAGTAACCCTTTCCCTGGCAGCCCAGGAAGAACCAGCCAGGACCAGCGGCAGCCATTGCGCTCTCCTCTGTGGGCACGTTTCTCTCTGAGGAGAGGGGCGCAGGTGACAGAGCCTTCCATGCTGGAGAAAGGGTGGGAAGGAGCGAGTCCCAGCTGAGGGAAGCCAGGCCCAGATGCCAGCAGACAGGGAGCAGGAGCAGAGGAGGGATGAGAAGGAGCCAGGCTTCCAAGCAGAGGCTTGAGATGGCAGACTGCTGACAGGAAGAGCAGGGCTGACACCTGAATCTCGCTGGCTTCCCCCTGGAGAACACTTTAATGAGGCTCACATCTGTAATATCACAGAACGAGCATTAACAATGCTAATTACCTAAAGTTTAGCCCGAACATTCTCAACCCACCCACCTTGGGGACACACTTTTGTTATGGCCCCGCTGGGCTGAGGCTTATGAGGAATCTGTGACAGCAGACATGAGGGTTAGCCAGGGTGGGGGTGGGGAGGTAGTGAGCACAGCAAGAGAGGAAGTAATCCCTCCTGGTGATAATATCACTGTCTCTCTGCTCAGGATAAAACTCAAAGAAAGAAGCCATGGTGGAGATTAGACCCCCTTGGAGAGAGTTGGGAATGGGCTGCATCCATTTTGCACCCAGCAGAGGGTCAAGGGCCATCTTGTCATCATACCTCCTTCTGCAGTCTCAGGGGTCACCTCTGTGCCTTTCCCAACATGTAGCCCAAAGATGGGTTCAAACTGTTGAGTTTGATTCTTTAAAGCAACAAAACCATCAATAGTCACAGACTAATTCAGAGCTCTGCTGGCCAATTGTATGAGTTGAAGGTCAGGGATCAGTGATGTTCTTTCCACCCCTGACCCCAGGGATTCTAGGTATCACCAAAGTCCATCCCAGAATCCTAGGCCTCTGAAGAATGGGTTTGGAACAACCTAAGCCTTGGGCACCATTATGTTCCAAGCTATCACTAAGGTTGTTGGGCTTCTGACTCAGTGGGTTCTGGGAGCTCAAGGAGGAGCATGATCGCACGTGTGCATGTACACCTTAACCTCCTCAGCTCCTTCCCCAGACCTTCCTGAATCTAGGGCTGGATTTATTGAACTTGATCCCTGTATCTAGAGGAGCCAAAAGTTACCCAGCTGGGTACTACAAAACCTAGAATTCCTGACTCCTTGGTTGGTATCCTTTCTGCCAACCCAAGTGGGTGGAGGCGGGGGTGGGGTGGGGGAATGATCATTGTCACAATTCCACATCTTAGACCGTTCCTACCCTGGTGTAGCAATATCAATATCAATCTTTTATCCCTGGTCCCTTCTCGTGAGACCTCCCCTCCCCCGCCCACCATGCCTTTTCCTCTCCCAAAGGATAAAGCAGAGGAAATCCATCTGTTTAGTCTGCTGGAACACCATCTTGATCTCACACATGTCTCATTCTTTCCTTGTCGATCCCTTCAACTTCCCAGAGCAACAGCAGTTTCTGATCTGTGTTAGATCCTCTCCTGGCCCAGCAGACCATCATAGCATGTGTTACTGCCTCCAAAGCCCTCTCTCAATAACTGGTGAAATAGTCTGTCTTCGTCCATACAGTAACAAAATACTGTAACAGACAAGGTGGCCTATAAACAATGGAAACTAGTCTAGAGGCTGTGAAGTTCAAAATCAGGTACCAACAGATCTGGTTCTTAGAAGTGCCCCATTCCTCATAAGAGTTATTACTGCCCTCTAACCTTCCATGGGGGAACCTTACAAGGGATTTCTCTTGGACACTAATCCTACTCATGAGGGCTTTGTCTCCAAGGCCAAGTCACCTCCCAAAGGCCCCACCTCCAAGTATTGTGACTTGGATGAGACAGGAATCAACATAAGGATTTAGGGAGACAGAACGTTCAGATCATAACAGACTGGGATGCCAACCAGGTTATCTGGACTCAGAGCAGAAACACGCACAACCCTCCGTGGAGGTGAAAGCCTGTGTGTGGGTATTTGGGTCATCTTTTCCTGCCTGGACTTTAGGCTAAGTCCCCTTGCTGCTGGAATCAGCAGTTCAGCATTGCAAGCTCAGCTGTCACTGGAGGCCACTTTGGGTGAGGACCTGGCCTTTCTGCTCTCACCCCCAGATATGGACGTCACTCCCTTTACAGGGGAAGGCTCAGCCACCTGCTCAGTGGCCCGTGTCTGTAGTAACAATCAATAGCTCTTCTGTTGCAACAACAGGCCCAAATGTAGTGAGAAGAGCAGAGGCTGAAAGCATGGGAATAACTCCTTCAGAAACCCAAACGGACGTGGGATCTCCCTACGGTGCTGCTCACTTATGTCTTCCTGAAACACCCAAGTAATTTCCTGCTAAAGCGCATGGACCTAGTCTGGTAGCTCCCAACCTGGCCCACCATCTAGTGCAGGGCTCCCTGAGTAACTGTAATCCCAGTGCAGAATATGGCTTTGTCTCCCCAGCTGGATCCTCAGTGTGCAGCTCACAGTGGAGGTTTTATTACTGTTTATCTTTTGGGAAGACTGACTCTTCAGTTGCAGCCTTGGGAACCCATTTCACAAGTGGCCCATGAGTCCTGCCCGTGTGGGAGGGGCGGGGCAGGGGGGCGCTGCTCCTTTAAAGCCCTTGGTACTTGATCCTGAAGTCTCTCCCAGCAGGCACACCTTCTGCACAGCCTCTGGCTCCCTGCCCAGCACAGCCTTCTCACTGCCTCTCCTACAAGGCAGTCTCTGACCTGCAGAGGAAGGAGCCATGGCTCAGTTGGCTTCTCCAGGCTCCTGACCCAGAGCTTCTCCTTTCCTCCCACTGTGTTCCTGAGCTCTTTGCCATAGGTCGTCTTTGAGTCACTGACTTCCCTCTCCCAGAAATTCCATTGTTCTTGCTTTGGAATACCCTGTGGTCTTTTTATGTGGGTCTCCTGAAAAGGAAGCGTTGCTCTCCTGTAGATGAAGTTCTTAGTTGTGCCCTGAGATTGTACCACCTGCTATGCCCATGAAAGCTGCTGTGACTTTGGCTCCATCAGAGCTTGTGTTTAATGGGGTCAGAATTCCATCACCAGGGGGCAAGGAAGACCTGCAGCTTATGGCTCCTGCAGCCTCCTGCAAATAGGTAGGCACCGGGCACTTCTCTGGAACCTGATTGCATGCGTATCTCTACACACACGCACACACTTGCAGCCTATGTCCACCCCAACATTTGCAACTGATGTTTTAAAAATGAGAGAAAACATTCAAGAGCTGCTGAGTGTTTTAAAGCTTTTTATTTATTAACACATTCTCTAAGTTGTAGACAAAAGGTTTGCTATATGGGTAGTCAACACTGCTAGCCAATCACAGAACAAGATACTAACCACAGCAAGGAAGAGATGGGCTGTGACTCAGTCTTCATGAACGTGTGAGGGTCCCACTGACAGCCTGGGATAATCAACGGTTCTGAAGGTAAAGGCTGTTCAATGACCACACTGCTCATCACCTATCAGGTCCTGACCTCTCCAGAGCTTCCTCCCTCCTGGAACTGGGTCAGGGCAGGAGAACGGGCATGGAGGGGAGGGCCCTGGGGCATGGGCAACCCTTCCAGCCAGCTTGCCTTCTCATCAAAGAGCAGGTGAGAACCAGTCAGCAAGCTAAGTGTGAGTTCTTTCCAACCTGTAGCTTCTCTGGAGACACTCACATGTGCCAGCTCTCTGGGAAGTCACAGAATCAGGGTAGAACTTAGGACAGGGGAGAAACAGCACAGCCTCATCTCCAACACGAAAATACCAAGAGATCCCCATCCAGCCTTTCGTTGGGGCAGGAGCAGCCCAGCACTGTTCATAGTAGGGAGGCACTGGACAGGGGAAAGGAGCGTCCCTGCAGGACAGGGCGAGACATACCTACAGACTGTGGCTACCATCACACCACACCTGAAAGAGGAGGAGAGGTGACGGCGAGGTGATGGATGGACTTCTCATTTGTTGCCGTGGTAATTTCTCCAAGAAGTGATACAAACCAAGTGGAAATTGGTCTTCGGCCCATGACACACAGCTTCCCAATCTGCAGTCCTTCCCTCTAAGCTCATGGAAGGGTTTCAGCCTTAGTCATGCTCACTGTAGCCAAGCAGCTCCAGGTAAAAAAAATCTAGGTTGTTTAGCAAGAGGCAAGGTGGCATGGGATCCCAAGGTTCAATGAGAAAAGTATACAAGACAAAAACAGAAGACCTTCATTCATAGGACATTTCCAATGATGACAGCCAACTCTCTTGGACATTCTTTTGTGAATAAGAGTACCATGAGGATTTAGGGGAGGTGGGTAAGAGACAAAACAAATATATGGGAATAGAATACTCAAATGGCTTCTCTCTCTCTTGTGCCCATTTTGGAAGACGTTTACAGAGATCATTGGAAAATTGTCAGATTCCCTTTCCCAAATGCAGCCCAAAGCAATCCAGGGCCAGTGCATTCCTAAGGCTGCAAGACACCCAGGTTGACTCGGCCACTAGAACAGAGCAATGAAGACTAAACCAGCTCCTTCCTAACTTCCTCATACTCCAGTCTCTACCTGTAGCAGGTCACTTTGGCCTTAGCACACTCAAGTGGAAAGGAAGAGATGGGCTCCCCTTAGAGCTTGGCTTACAGGGTGCTGAGGCTCCCAGGTCCATCACAGAGCCAGGGGATGGATGGTCAAGGTTAACTGCAGCTGCCTGGGGACAAGGCATCCAGTCTGGCCTGAACAGGAACCAGGTTTGGCCTGGTTTTCTGTCTCTCCTCCCACCAGCACTAAAGACAGGGAGCAACCAGACATTCAAATGAGGTTCAGTTCAAAGAACCCTCTGTGCACTTGAGAGCTGCAGAAATATGTCGGTGAAGTGCTTGCCTTGCAAGCATGAGGATCTGAGTTTGATCCCCAGAACCCATGAAAAAATGTGGGACATGAGGCATGTGCTTATAATTTCAGCACTGTGGAAATAGAAGAATCCCTGTCCAGCTAGTCTAACCTAATTGGCCAGCAACAGGCCAATGACAGACCCAGTCTCAAAAAAAAAAAAAAAAAAAAAAGATGGATAGCTTTCCTAAGGAATGGCACTCAAGGCTGCCTCCTGGCCTCTACATATATGTGCACACTTATGCATGCACACAAACACATGCATTTAAAGATATAAGACCTTTCTCAAGGACTTTTAAATAACTCAAATCTCAGGACATATTTCAAACTTTCTGTCATTTTAAAACCAAGCTCACGGGCTGGAGAGATGGCTCAGCGGGTAGGGCCCTTGCCTCCAGTGCCTAAGGCCCCTGGTTCAATTCCCCAGGACCCACATATGCCAGACCCACAAGGTGGTGGCCCTGGTGTTCTCTCTCTCTCTCTCTCTCTCTCTCTCTCTCTCTCTCTCTCTCTCTCTCTCTCTTTGCTTGAAGTTGAATAAAGAAAATATTTAAAAAATAAAATAAAATAAAACCAAGCTTACAACCAAACCTCATGTGGCAAATTCCCTGTCTCTCCCCCACCACTCACCATGTGCTCCAGGGTGCCCAGAAGAGCCTTCCCAGAGACTCTTCCCCACATAGAGGAAAGCCTAAAGTCACATCATGGGAAGATCCAAGCCTTCTGCCAAGTGAGGAACTTAGCTGGCAAGTGAAGCTGGTGTGGTTACTTCAGGGAACAACAAAAAGCTGAAGCTTGGTTTGACATGCGCAAAGAGAAGAGGAAAGAAATGGTTTATTCCTGATGTTGCCAATACAGACAGGTGGGAGTTGAATGAGCCAGGGTGTAAAGAGCCACTGGCCAGAGGTTTACTGAAAATGTCTCCGACAGTGGCCTGCATCCACATATACCCACCATGATGGAAACTGGCTCCTAGAGCGTGAGCTTAACTTCCTGGGCTCTCCATGGATGCCCACTCAATCCATGTGTCAGGATCCCCATTTTCTCTAACAGGGACTGGACAAGTCTGCCACACTAGTCCCTTCTCATCTCTGGTGATGCCTGGCCAATTTCACCTCCCAGGAATCCAAAGCAGCATTGGAGACACAGCCTTGGATTGTCCAGCTGCCTGACACACTCCAACCAGATGTGTACCTCCCACAGCAGCTCTAAGTGAAGGATGGGCACCTTCCACAGTGTCTCTAAGCTAAGGATGCACATTCTCCATGGGCACCCCTAAACTAAAGATGAGAATCCCCCCCCATGGAATCTCTAAGCTAAGGATGAGAACCAGTTCTCCACAGCATCTCTGAGCTAAGGATATGTATCTTTCACAGGAATC
>PVHP010034020.1:5178-19425 GCA_004024765.1 Zapus hudsonius
AAAAAAAAAAAAAAAAAAAAAAAAAAAAAAAAAAAAAAAAAAAAAAAAAAAAAAAAAAAAAAAAAAAAAAAAAAAAAAAAAAAAAAAAAAAAAAAAAAAAAAAAAAAAAAAAAAAAAAAAAAAAAAGGAAGGAAGGAACAAATTTTTTCTAACAGAGCAGAAAAAAAACAGAAAAAAGATCACAAAACCTTCTGACCCTGTTATTTAATACAGTGCTAGAATGTGCTAGAATGTTCCTTCCTTTTCTATCTTCTACCCACTTCCCTTCCCTCCTACTTAGTGATTTCTTCAGTTACCAGTAACTTACATGACTTTTTCTAGACAAAACTTCCCGGAAACTCAAGACTTACAAACTGTTGCATCATAACATATTAAATAGGAGTACTCTCAATAACTTCTTTAAAATTTTAGTGCCGTCAAAGAGTTTTTGCTCTAGGAGATTTTGAGAAAAATAGTCATCTGTTCTGTCCACCTAAAACACTCCTTTGTATGCTTTGGTACACATATTGGGGGGGGGGTGACTAAAGTTTCATGACCACTACTCTGTTAACAAGACATCAAGTACAGTTTTTTAGGAGGTTAAAGTGTGCAGACATATATAAGGGAGCCAGGCTTGGGTACAGGCCCATAATCCCAGCTTCTGCAGAGGCTGATTCAGTTAGCACTATGGTGGTCAAACAGCCAGGACAACTTGGTGGGACCCTATCTAAAAATTAAAAGGGTTGGGTTTTTTGATTGGTTGGTTGTTTTGTTTTTGGAAGTTTGGAGTTATGATCTCACTCCAGCCCAGGCTGACTTGGAACTCACAGTGATCCTCCGTGAGTGCTGGAGTTATCGGCATGCCCGGGATATAGCTCAGTGGAGGAGGACTTGCCTGGCATGCTGGTGGCTCTAGAACAATCCCCAGAAGAGAAGAAATAAGTGAGGAAAGGTTAACCTGGGAGAACCACTCCAGTTCAACAAGAAGCGAGAAGGGCAGGAGACAGGAGAGGGCAGAGGGGATAAGAAACACAAACAGGATTTGGGGAGAAGGTCGGGGAGCCTGCCTGGAGTCTGGCCCGTTTGGGCAGAATATTCAATACTCCTCACACAGATGGAGACAGGCCTGCCCAAGGGATGTGTATGTTTGGAAGCCATCTTGGTAGATGTTAACAGATGAAGCCAAACAAAATTTAGAAAGCAACTAAATCAAAAAACTTTGGGAGGAAAAAAATAAAAAGCATGGAAACAGACAGAAGCAACTGCCTTACTTCATGAGTGGTCTGAAGATCACCCAAGGAGGCAGGCCTTGGTGACCCTGAGGAGGACCATTCTGGCCAAGTGACCCAGCCTGGCGCCAGAATGAAAAGTGGTCACGAGCGTGGGGCGGGTCCTGGGAAGATCACCACACGTCAATGGACAGAGAAGAGGGAAAAAATGCATCCAGATACAGAGAAGTGGAAGGCATTTTTTTTCTTCATCCCCAGCTCTCTATACCTCCAGTTTCTGGTGTGCCCACTCGCCCTCCACACCCTCCCCAAAGAAATAAAATAGAATAAAGCACTTTATTCTTTGATGCTTGTGGTTGGGCAGAAAGGCTAGAGAGAAAGCCTAGTGTCAAGCCTGCGATGTTCCTTTGGATATATTCGAGGAAAAAAATTCGAGGCTCTGGAAGTGAAAAGGGGAGCAGGGCGGGGAGAGCAGAAGTGAAGGGCTGTAGGTGGCCGGGGTTCCCCTCCCTCCCAGGTGGCAGCCTCCCCTGATCCTCTGGACCACCGGGACCCCCAGATCCCCAGGACCCCCGGGAGCCGCCCGGCCCGGGCGCGCGCGCGCACTCACCGCTCCGCCTGCGAGTAGTGGCAGCGGCCCAGCAGGTTGAGCTTGCAGAGGTGCAGGTTTTCGCACTGTCGGTCGCAGAACTTGCGACGGCAGACCCGGGCGCGGGTGGTGGCCACCACGGAGCAGGCGACGCCGGCCCTGCCCGCGCTGCGCACCAGCACGAAGCGGTCGGGGCCCGCCGCCACGAGCACCTCGCGGAGCTCGGGCTCGGGGAGCGCGATCTCGCCGCCCAGCGCGTCCAGGCTCAGGCGACCCCCGTGGGCGCACAGGATCTTGGTGATGAAGCTGCACACGCCGGGGTCCGCCATGGCGCGGGGAAGGCTCGGCCGAGAATCGAAACCTAACGCGCCGCCCGGCCGGGCCCTGCCCGCCCCGGGGGCGGACGCGGGCGGTGCCGCGGACCGAGCCGGGCGCTTTCGCTTTCCGACTCGGCGGCGGCGCCCGAGCGCGTCCCCCCGCAGCAGCGAGCGAGCCCCGGGGGAAGCCTCCGGAGCTCGGCGCGAGGCTCGACCGGACGGGAGCGACGAGGGGCACCGCGGGGCTCCGGGTGCTGCTGGGCAAGAAGAGGAAGTGAGAACGGTCCCGGGGCTCCGGGGGTGCCGTCGTGAGAAGCCGGCCCCGGAGGCCGGTGACGCATCTTGGGGGGCCCGCTGGAGGCGACCTCGAGCTCTCCGCCCCACCCACTCCCGGAAAGAGCTGACCTCGGGGCTCGCCGCGGAGGACGGGGCGGAGCGGGGCGCCCGGCCTCGGGGCCCTCCACGTCCGAGCGCGGCTCCCGGGAAGAACCGACCGGCTCCAGGCCCGGGATCCGTGCACCTGGTCTGACACTCACTGCCGGACTCGGGGAGCGATGCTGAGACGCTACCTGGGCATTTAGGAGTATTTATGTTTCTTTTGGAGAACTTGCTTTGTTGGATTTCGTTTGGTTTTGTTTTCGAGGCAGGATCTCGCTGTAGCCCAAGCTGAGCTGGACTTCACTTTGGAGTCCCAGGCTGGCCTCCAACTCAAGATCCTGCTGCCTCTGCCTCCCGAGTGCTGGGATTAAAGGCGTGCGCCGCCACCATGCCCGGCTTCTCGTGAACTTTAATATATATATATATATATATATATATATATATATATATATATATATATATATATATATATATAAATTTTTTTAATTTATTTATTTGAGAGAGGGTGAGAGAATGGGCACTCTAGGACCCCCAGCCACCGCAAATGAACTTCAGACAAGCGCCACCTTGTGCATCTCACTTTACGTGTGTGCTGGGGAACTGAACTCTGGTTCTTCTGCTTTGCAGACAAACGTCTTAACCGCTAAGCCATCCCCCTAACCCTAAAAACAAATTTTAAGTGAAAAATGCATATAGAAAATTTAACTGAATTTCCCTCCATCTGACTAAAGGAGAGCCTTCAAACCTCCATGTAGGGAGCTCCTGAGAATCCAGATACCCGGTGCCATTAGCATCAAAAAGCTTCCAGACTCTCCTATTGAAACACTAAAGCCAATCCACCCACCAACCCCAGTTGTTCAATTGAGATTTATAAACCTTGATTTCAAACTTCCCCTGAGTTTGACCTCCTGGAAACTCCTGGGTTAGAATAAGCCTACTTTCTGCTTATTAATCTTGATCCTCAATTAATTGATAGGCCCCCAAATACTAGACCCAATTGGAAAAGAAAATAGCTTTTCCTCCCAACACTAAAATGAAATGAATGGGTGGAGTCACTGATCAGATACAAAATAAAAACTTTTATATATATATATATATATATATATATATATATATATATATATATATATATATATATATATGACAGCCAGGTGTGGTGGTACACAACAATAAAAACAAAAAAAAAGCTTTTTTAAAAATTTATTTGCTGGCCGGGAGTGGCGGCGCAGGCCTTTAATCCCAGCACTCAGGAGGCAGAGGTAGGAGGATTGCGGTGAGTTCGAGGCCATCCTGAGACTACAGAGTGAATTCTAGGTCAGCCTGGGCTAGAGTGAGACCCTACCTCGAAAAACCAAAAGAAAAAAAAAATTATTTGCATGTGCAAGAGAAAGTATGGGCATGCCAGGGCCTCTTGCCAGTGCAAAGGAATTCCAGAAGCATCCACCATTTTGTGCATCTTATTTTACATAACAGGTTTTGGGGAAGGACCCAGGCTGGCAGGCTTTACCAAAAAAAAAAAAAAAAAAAAAAAAAAAAAACCTTTTAACCACTAAGCTGTCTCTCCAGGCCCTGATTGATAGATTTTTTGGGGACAAGACCTCACTCTGTCACCCAGGCTGTCCTCAAATACCAGGCTCCAAAGTGCTTGGATTATGGTCATGCAGCCATGGTACCCAGTTATTTTTATTGTTTGGTTTCCTTCAAGGTAGGGTCTCACTCTAGCCGAGGCTGGCCTGGAACTTCCTACCTCAACCTCCTGTGTACTGGAATTAAAGGCGTTTAGATGTGTACCACAGCCTCCCCCACTAAAAAAATATTTTAAAAAAATAAACAGCCAAACATGGTGGTACACACCTTTAATTCTAGCACTCAGAATTTTATAGTGAAGTATTTTGAGTTAAAGTTTTGCAAAATGAAGCCCGCGTGGTATCACAATGCCTTAAATCAAATCCCAGCACTCAGGAGGCAGAGGTAGGAGGATAATAGTGAGTTCAATGCCAGCCTGAGACTACATTGTGAATTCCAGGTCAGCCTGGACTAGAGCAAGACCCTACCTGGAAAAACCAAAATAAATAAATAAATACTAATAATAAATCAAACAAGGGCTAGAGAGGTTAAAGGCTCTTGCTTGCAAAGTCTTCTGGCTGTAGTTCAATTCCCCAGTATTCACATAAAGCCAGATGCACAACGTGGCCCTGCATCTGGAGTTCCTTTGCAACAACAAGAGACCCTGGCATGCCCATTTTCTCTCTCTCTCTTTCAAATAAATTTTTAAAAGTTCAATCAATCAGGCTGGAGAAATGGCTCAGTGATTAAAGGTGCTTGCTTGAAAAGCCTGAGGACCTGAGTTCAAATCCCCAATTATCACATAAAGCAAGAAGCACAAAGTGGCACGCGAATCTGGACTTTGTAGTGGCAAGAGCCCCCCCCCATGCCCTTTCTCCCTCTCCCTCTCCTTCCCTTCCTCTCTCTCTCTCTCTCTCTCTCTCTCTCTCTCTCTCTCTCTCTCTGCTTGTAAATAAATATTAAACCTCAATTCTGCCACTGGCTAGTCCTGAAATCCTTCACAAACCCAGTCTGGCCTGACTAAAGTTCCCTAAAAAGAACAGGACACTCCTCATGACCCTGGGGGTGATAATGGGGAGCTGTGCCTCCTGCCCCTGACTCCCAAAATGCTAATAACTATGCACATAAACAAATAAATTTCTGCTACCAAGTTAGAAATTCTTCAATAACAGGAGTAGAAATTACACTGAGTGAAATGACTCATGGGAGAGAATTGTCCTTTGCTGGAGTGCTTTGGTATGAAAACAGTCAGGCCAGGGCCCACATCATTGGACTTCTTGTTGACGCTCGCTTGTTGCTTCTGCTTCTGTAGTTACAATGAGAGAGAGGGGGGAAGGGAGGGAGGGAGAGAGAAAACAGGAAGAAAGAGAGAGTATGAGAATGCCAGGGCCTCCAGCCACTGCAAATAAACTCCAGACACATGTGCCACTTTGCGCTGAGCCATCTCTCCAGCCCCCGTGTTTGTTGAGTATTTTCTCTGTGGTCCTTACTGCAAGCGGTCACTGTGAACATGCAGGAGTCTAAGAAACAGTCCCTGCACTCAAAAGACCTTTATTTGGGAAACCGTGACCAAGGTGACAAGGTATTAAAACGTAAGGGCATCAGCTCCTATGCTGCAGTGGGTTTACAGCAGATTAAAGAACCAAGAGTCCAGTCTGGTGAGCACATCTGGGAGGACCAATAGTAGTTCCCTTCAGTTTCAAGTCACTAAAACAATGAGAGGGCTGGGGAATGCTGCTCAGTGGTAGAGTACTTGCCTAGCATACAGGATGCCCTGGGTTCCATATGCAGTACCACCAAAGAATATTTCTTAAATATTTTATTTATTTATTTGTAAGCAGAGAGAGAAGAGAAAAGAGAGAGAATGAGCACACCAGGCCCTCCAGCCACTGCAAACAAACTCCAGACGCTTGCACCACTTTGTGCATCTGACTTTACATGGGTACTGGGGAATGGAACCCAGGTCCTTAAGCTCTGGAGGCAACTTCCTTAACACTGAGTCATCTCTCCAGCCCCCCCAAAATATTTTTTAAATATTTTTGTATTTATTTGCAAACAGAGAGAGGGGAGGAATGAGCTGCACACCAGAGCCTTTTTGCCACTGCAAACGAACTCCAGATGCATGGGCCACTTTGTGCATCTGGCTTTACGTGGGTCCTGGGTAACTGAACCTGGGTCATCAGGCTTTGCAAACAAGTGCCTTTAACCACCGAACCACCTCTCCAACCCAAGAATTTTTCTTTTCTTTTTCTTTTTTTTTTTTTTTGAAAGTAAGGTCTTACTTTAGTCCAGTCTGACCTGAAATTCACTATGAAGTCTCAGGATGGTCTTGCCCAAGAATATTTTAATAATAATTTAATATAATAATTATAGCATGGAAGCTGCAGTGAAATAGTACAATAATTTGAAAAACAGTTTGAGTTGGGGGAAGGAAGACTAAAAGAGACATTTAGGAAATGTTTGAAATACATGCTATATCACAGTTCAGCTTCTCAGGAGGGAGTTATTGGCATGGAGTTAGGAGGCTGCTGTCATTGGAGTCCCCAGAGACATACAACAGGACTTCATTGACACTGGGCAGATCCAGAACAAGCTAAAGCTACAGGCTAACAGTTTAACAGACGCCTGGAGGCTGGGCAGCAAGCAGCTCTTAGTCTGCAGCTATACCTCTCCTTAGCATCTTAGCATCACGTGGCTCTCCATCCCCATTTGTATTCAGGAAACTGTTGGGTTTTTTTTTTCAAAGCTACTTCCTGTCAAAACTCAAAAGACAGAAATTAATAATGTCCTGTCACTGGAACTGGTCTCAAGGCCACAAATGGCCCTCCTGTCACATCCCTCTTCACTATCATGCCCCTGACCCTTAGCTACCACCTCAGCAGATGGAAGGAGCCTGCCAGGCTAAGGGGGTCTCCAGCTGGGATTGCTGCAAACGAACTCCAGACACATGCACCACCTTCTGCATCTAGCTTTACATGGGCACTGGGGAATCAAACTCGGGTCCTTCTGCTTTGCAGGCTAATGCTTTAACTGCTCAACCATCTCTCCAGCCCCAAACAAGCACCTTTTAATTGCTGAGCCATGTCCCCAGCCCTGGGACATACTTCTTCATCTTTTAGATACTTAAGAATGGCACTAGGGCTGGAGAGATGGCTCAGCAGTTAAGGCACTTGCCTCCAATACCTAAGGCCCCAGGTTCAATTCCCCAGTACCCACATAAGCCAGACCCACAAGGTGGTGGCCCTGGTGCATTCTCTCTCTCTCTGTATCTCTCTGCTTACAAATGAATAATAAAAAAAAGAATGGCACTAATCTCTCCTATATCACCCCCCACACACATACAAAGTAGTATAGACACAATAGAGTGTAAATACAGTATAGTAGTATAACACAGTACAATACATTATAGTGGTCACTATTTTATAGAAACTACATTGTCCTAGAAGACAAGGGGGGACAATTTTAGATGCTTCCATTTCAGCTTCCATACTATAATAAACTCCTACCCTACAGGACCTGCAGAAATGCAAGGATTAGCATCATATCCAATTATTCCAACCTCAACTGGAAATTCTGAGGATCAGAAAAATGGTAAGTAGTGGGTCCAAGGGTCCACTGTAAGGTGGGCTATAGTTAAAACTCCATTTGTGCCTCTCTATCAAGGGGGCCATAAGGATGCTTCGGATATTGGGCAGTCCTTGACCTCTGACCCTGCCTGTGATTAACAGTCACCAAAACATCTAAGTATTTCTGATTTTCCATGTCTCATCACTCCAATAAGTGTGGGAAGGAGGACTAAAGAGACTATTACAGTAAGTACTTCATAGTGTTACAGGTTCTTCATCTGAGGACTGGTCAGCTCTTGAGCTCAGAGGGTCAGGTATGGAAACCGGGCAAGAAGTTCCTTGGGTGACTGCTATCCTCCTTATTAATCTGTGTTCTTTCCAGAGTGCACATTTTAAACTGCATTTTGTTGACTATTCATCTATTTTCCTCCAAGGTAAACTCTGGTCGGTTCAAAGTTTCCCCAGTTCTTTACAGGACAGTCCCCTTGACGGCCACTTGTTATTACAACCCTCCAGCTTCTGTTGCCATGGCCACATTGGGGTCCCCATTGCTACCAGTGAGCCAACTCTCAGAACAGTTTCTCCTTCCATCAGTTATGTCGTACTGGGAAAACAGCACTGGATCTTGGTTGGGTTTTTAACAGTGTCATCCAGGCTGGCCTCATACTCACAATCCCCTCTCCCCAGCTTCCTGAGTAGCTGGCATTGTGCCACTATGCCCGGCACTACTGAGCTTCTTGGTGGCACTTGTGTCCCTATCAATAGTGTGTTCCCGATGGCCTTGATGAAGGTGTTTCTCTGAGCCAAACTGTGAGGCACAACCTGCTGGCGGCTGTTTTGGTCTAATATAATAGATCTGTCTTAGTATACCTACTTCTCTTGAGACTTCTGACAGCAATTTAGTATTCCAACGTCACCTTTCATATACCATCACTTGTACAGGATTTGAGGAGTTATCTAACAACAACCTGTAGCATCTCCTGGTCCTTCATCAGGATGCTAACTAAACCTTGTACCCGAGAGCAGGCTCCTGAGTCAACAAACTTTCCCATATATAGTGTGTGGTAGTTTGAATGGATATCCCCCCAATAGATTCAAGAGTTTCCCCAGCTGCTTGGTTGGAAGTGGTGTCACTGGGGGAAGATCTGGATTCTAGCCCAAGGTATGCAGAGAGCAGTAGTCTGAGCTCTGCCTGGGGTCTCTGGTTTTTGGCTGCTGGAGTGTGTTTGCTTTTGGAGATGTTGGTGGTGGGTTTCTCTCTCTGCTGGATCTGTGAAGCTTCCAATAAATGCCTTCTTCCTCATATAAACTGTGCCTGGTGTGGAGGGTCATCCCAGCACCATATAACTGACTACAACACAGTGTTACATTTAGCTTGCTAGACACTTTTCTCAGAGTAAAATTTCTATAAAAAATAAAATAAAGTATAGGAAAGTTCCTATAAAATAAAGTATAGGAAAAGACTAACACTACTGAGATCAGATCATTTATAGGATTAACACAGGAAGGGAAGGGAAAGGACTGTTCAGATTACCAGAGGCAGAATTCGTTATTGATGGTCTTTTTTGCTTATTGCTCTTGAGGTTTTTATTGTTATTGTTCACTGCTGTGGTTTAGTATTGCCTTACTGTAAGATCTGGGCGTCTGTGAAAGTTTTAAAGAAAGAAATGTGAGGAGATGCAAGCCGGAGTTGCTAGGATATGCTGGTATAATATCAAGCCATACAAAGTAGCTGAACTACCGGTTAAAGGAAAGCAACACACACACACACACACACACACACACACACACACACACACACACACTCATGAGTCAGCTATGCTCAGTCACAGAAATGAAAAGTACATAAACATCAGGGTGAGTCAGATGGAATGTCCAAAGTCCATGCCAAGAAGGTGTTCTACAGGAGATATGAGAATGAGAAGAGGCATTAGTCATGTGATCAGACTAAACAGAAGGTGAGGGGGGGCAGACAGGGGTTTCTCCTAGACCAAAGCCATGTAACAACCAAAGTTCCCTAGAAAGAACTGAACTGGGAAAGAACTGAGTTGTTAAACAGAGATGAAGAGGTTACACGGAACAAAGGGCCAGGCCCCTCTTTTAGGATCCTTTCAGACTTTCTCTTGTTGGAACGAGGAAGTTCAGGCCTTAAACCTCTCAGTGACGCTAGTCAGAGCAGAGGAAATGGGGAAGTGAGGTTAACTTCATGGCCTGCTGTGGGTATTCATCTTGCTTCCAGTGAGGTTTTGCCTCCAGAAACTCTCTTACTCTTGTGGAGTCCCTTCCACGTTGAATAGGAGTGGCTGTGACGTTAGATCATAAAAATATTATGACTCAGCAGTAAGGGTGCTTGCCTGCAAAGCCTAAGGACCCTCCTTCAATTCCCCAGCATATTTGCCCTCACCCCTTATTGGTTATTTTGTGTTTTCTCTTTTTTTTTTTTTTTTTTTTGAGGTAGGGTCTTGCTCTAGTCCAGGCTGACCTGGAATTCACTATGTAGTTTCAGGGTGGCCTTGAACTCATGGTGATCCTCCTACCTCTGCCTCCTGAGTGCTGGGATTAAAGGCATGCACCACCACGCCCGGTTTAGGAAGACAACTCTTAAACCATGTGGACACTCAAGTCACCCTAGGGAGAAGTCAGTGTGAAAAGTAACCACCCCCACTCCCACCAATAGTCGGAACTAACTTGCTGGACATTTGGGCCTTTCAGTCCCATGTGACAAGTATCCCAGGCTGTCAGCTTGACTGCACCTCACCACAGGCACTGAGTTGGAACCACCCAGCTCAGCCACGTAGCAGAAACTGTGAGATGAGAACGTGGATCCCTTTAAGGAGTGAGGGAAGTGGAATATTTGCAGAGAGAGCTGACTGCGTGGACGGCACAGAAGAGAGAGCAGGAATCACTACTAGAGTCAGTAGGTTGTGTGAGGCTGAAGCCAGTTATCAAGGAACCTGAAATCTTAAAAACCCAGTGTGGGGCTGAAGAGATTGCTCAGTGGTTAAGGCACTTGCCTCCAGTGCCTAAGGCCCTGGGTTCAATTCCCCAAGACCCACATAAGCCAGACCCACGAGGTGGTGGCCGTGGTGTTCTCTCTCTCTCTTTTTCTCTCTCTCTCTGTCTACCTATCTCTATCTCTCTGCTTGAAAATCAATAAATAAAATTTTTTAGATATTTTATTTATTTATTTTTCAAGCAGAGAGATACAGAGAGAGAGGCGGGGGAGAGAGAGAGAGAACACCAGGGCCACCACCTCATGGGTCTGGCTTCTGTGGGTCCTGGGGAATTGAACCCAGGGCCTTAGGCACCAGAGGCAAGTGCCTTATCCGTTGAGCCATCTCTCCAACCCAATATAATATTTAAAAAACCCAGTGTGTGGCACAAGTCATCACAGGACTCTAGGTCTAGAAGGTAAAGAGAGCCACCAACAGGCTGAATCTGGGTGGCTGTTTATGGCTTGACACCTATTGAAAATGGTCCCTCTAGTCTCCTGCATTTGAACGCCTGGTCCCCAGCTGGTGGGCTGTTTGGGAAGGCCGTGAAACCCTTTGGAACCTTGTTGGATGAAGTGGATCACTGGGGAAAGACCTTGAGATTGTATAGCCTAACCCACTTCTGATGTGGGATTTGGGAGTTCAGGAGGGGTCCCCCAGATTTATTAACCCCAAATTTGGGCTCTGACCTAACTTTCATAAAGATTTAATAAAGACAGACTCAAGAAGGATAAGTTATGAATTATTAAGTTTATTTAGGGAGAAATCACAAATTGTGAAGTTTATTTATAGGTGATTGGGACCTAGGAAAGAAGGCTAGAACATGCTCTCGTGCGGAAAACACTGCATAGTTTATCAGGTTTATTTCAGAAAAATTGAAGTTTTAAAGTTTATTGAAAAGAAACCGGGGCCTTTAAAAAGAGATCAGAGTGGAATCACAAGCATGTGGCGTTTAGGAGAAAAACCGAGGCTTCCAAAGGAGGAGTAGAGTAGATCCTAGAGCAAGGGGAAGGTGGGATCTAGGAGCTTGTGTGGGAAACTTAGGAGAAACACACATGGCATTTGCCCTGTGCTGTCCCACGGAGGGAAGTGAAGAGGCCAGACAGTGAGACTAAGAAGGGAGAGGGCAAACATTAAGGCAGAAACTAAGAAATTTCAGAGGAGAAATGAGTTACAGAGAGAGCGACACTCATGATTACCCGGGATGTAAAGAAACTCCGCAGTAGTCCTAGAGTTAGTGGGAGCACCACGTGGTAGAGCTGGAGTGTAAGGGAAATACGCTGATGGTGGATTCAGAGACCAAAGGAAAATTATACATGTAACTAAAATGAGAAGCTACCCCAAACTATAAAGCAGAGGCAAGCAGAGAAGTTTAGGAAGAGGCAGTGCTATGTCCTCCCAGCCCAACCCAACCTATAGGGGCCCAACTCACGTGGATCCAAGCAGCACAAGGAAAAAAAAGCCAAGACACTCACACACTGAGGGTCCCCCAAAAAAGAAGGAAGGAGGAACAAAAAACCACAACCTTTACAGTTCAGATTCAGTATGTAAGAGGAAGAGCTGATTGGTTAGATATAGAAGGTGGATCCCTGAGACAGCCCACACCTGAGCCAGCTCGCCTGGGCCTTAGTGCTCTATTCTGTGAACAGCAGGGGCTTTGTAGATGAGTCTGGGTCAGAGTCGAGTTCCAGTTCTGCTAGGAAGAGATGGCATGCAGAGCGTCATCTCCTGGTTCTCTCTGACCTTTAATTTCTAACTGAAAGTGACTAAAAGAAGCTAGCTTTCTCCTACTATCCTTCACTAATTATTTTTATTTATGTATGTATTTTCAGGGGGAGAGAGACATAGAAAGAGAAAGGGCACACCAGGGCCTTCAGCTGCTGCAAATGAACTCCAGATGCATGTGTGCCACCTTGTGCATCTGACTTTATGTGGGTACTGGGGAATCAAACTCGGCATGTTAGGCTTTGCAGGCAAGTGCCTTATCCACTGAGCCATCTCTCCAGCCCCTAACCCTTGTTTGCCCTCTGCTTCCTGACTGCAGATGCATGAGCAGCCAGCCTCTTACTCCTGTTGGCTTGCCTTCCCACCATGACAGAAAGCATTCCCCTTGAAACTGTAAACTGAAATAAACCCTTTCCTTCCTACAGCTGCTTCTTGTCAGGTATTTGATCACAACAAGTAACTAATACACATCTTCCTTGAATTCCACTCAACAGAACAGGATAGAAGCTGTGCCCTGAAATCCAGGATGCTGGGTAGGACACCAACAGGACCTCCAAGCCCCAAAAATTTACTATGCATGAAGAGCTTTAAATAATATGAAGACAAACAAGATGCAGCATGTCCATGTGGTGGAATTGGTTAAGCTGTAAAGCAGGGGTGAGGTACTGATGCATGCTACAGTATGGATGGATGTTGAAAGCATGGTCTGTGAAAGAAGCCAAGTGTAGTCATGCTGGATGATTCATATGATTCATATATATACATATATATGTGTGTATACATATATATGAATCATACATGCATATATATATATATGCCCTGAATAGGGAAACTCACAGAGATATGAGGGCAAGTGGAGAGTGAGGAGTACCTACTAACGGGAGAGACTTTGGGGGAAACAGTGAACAACACGTGTTATAAGGTTAGATTGAAGTGATAGTTGTACAGGCTTGTGAATATACTAAAACCACGAAATTGTACACCTTAAGAGGCTGACTTTGGGCTGGAGGCATACCACAGTGTAGAGCGCTTGCCAGATATGTACAAGCCCTGGGTTCAATCCTCAGTTCTGCAAATAAATATATAAGCATTCAAACATGAGTCAATGATAAATTTTATGGTGTATAAATTATATGTCAATAGAAAATAACACGAAGACTGACAGAAATAATGGTACCTTCACAATGTGCCTTATTTTAAATATATTTTTTGTGGCTGGAGAGATTGCTCAGTGGTTAAGGCATTTGCACGCAGAGCCTAACAACCTGAGTTGGATTCCCCAGTACCAACATAAAGCCAGATTTGCAAAGTGGCACCTGCATCTGTAGTTCATTTGCAGTGGCTAGAGGCTCTGGTGTGCCCATTCTCTCTGTCTGTCTCTCTTCTCTCTCTCTCTGCTTGCAAATAAATAAATAAGTAAATAAATAATAAATAGATTAAATTATTTAATAAATTTTTACAATCAGTGGAATTAGAAAATATTTTTTAAAAAAGTTTTAAAAAATATTTTTATTTATTTGCAAGTAGGGAGAGACAGAGAGAGAATGGGCACACCAGTGCCTCTAGCCACTGCAAACGAACTCTAGATACATGTACCACTTTGTGCATCTGGCTTTATGTGGGTACTGGGGAATCTAACTCGATCATTAGGTTCTGTAGGCAAGTGGCTTAACCTCTGAGCCATCTCTCCAGCAGTTAAAAAGTTTTTTAAAAACATTTTTATTAGCCGGGCGTGGTGGCGCACGCCTTTAATCCCAGCACTCGGGAGGCAGAGGTAGGAGGATCACCATGAGTTCAAGGCCACCCTGAGACTACATAGTGAATTCCAGGTCAGCCTGGACTAGAGTGAGACCCTACCTTGAAAAACCAAATATATATATATATATATATATATATATATATATA
>PVHP010034021.1:0-19310 GCA_004024765.1 Zapus hudsonius
CTCTCTCTCTCTCTCTCTCTCTCTCTCTCTCTCTCTCTCTCTCTCTCTCCCCCCTCCCTCCCTCTCTCCCTCCCTCCCTCTCCCCCCCTCTCTCTACTTGAAAAATGAATAAATAAAATATTTTTTAAAAAGTCTGTGTTTACTGAATTCTGTATTTTTACATGAGCTCATTGTATTCTGCTTGCATAACTCGGAAAGTATAATTGTGAGTTGTAAATAATGAGATGGTAAGATGTGAGGATTGCTTCTCTAATACTGAAGTGAAAATTTATATGAAAATATTAATTTACCTCTATCATGAAAACATGTTAATATATTGTCATTATGATTCATTCTTTCTTACATACATACTTACATTTACATATCACTGTATTTAAAGAAAAAAATCTTTCTATTTAGGATTGGCAACCTCCATTTGCATGTGAAGTAAAAACCTTTCGATTCACTCCCCGAGTCCAGCGCCTAAATGAACTTGAGGTGAGTGCTAGTTCACTATTTTTGCTTCCTAAATTTCACATATTTCTGTGAGTACATGTGCGTACTTGCTTATTTATTTATTTTGGTACTGGGAACCCAGGAACTTGAACATGCTTAAGCCTAGCTTTCTGATTTTATTGTAGGGCTTTAAGTAGAGAACTTTGGAAAGCTTATGCACTAGGGCCCAGAATTTGTGTTAACTGGGACTGCATAGAATAGTTAATATTTGGAAGAAGTGTCTGAATTTTAAAAGATTGTTTAAAGAAGTTATTAAAATTTTTATTTATTATTTATTTGTTTGCACGCAGAGAGAGAGAGGATGAGCACAGCAGGGCCTCCTGCCACTGCAAAGGAGCTCTATATACATGTGCCACTTTGTGTACTGGCTTTATGTGGTTACTAAGGAATTGAACCTGTGGTCATTAAGCTTTGTAGGCAAGTGCCTTTAGCCATTGATCTATCTCTTCAGCCCTATAGTTTTAAATCTCCATTCTGCCTATGAGAGAAAACATGCAATATCTTGCCTTTCCTATTACCCTTAATTGTTCCCCACTTTCCCCTCCATTTATAATAGTCCCTCTTCTTACTTTTTAATTTTTTGAGGTAGGGTCTCATTCTAGCCCAGGCTGACGTGGAACTCACTATGCAGTCTCAGGGTGGCCTTGATTTTAAGGTGATCCTCATGTGCCACCACACCCACAACCTGGCCCCTCTTCTTACTTTGATGAAACGTAGATATCTCTCTCTTTTTAATTAATTAAATTTTTTTTGTGGGGGCAAGGTTTCATTTTAGCCAGAGAACTCATGTAGTCCAGGCTGGCCTTTAAGTCATGGTGCTCCTCCTCCTTCAGCCTCCACAGTGTTGGGATTATAGGCATGAGGTATTGCACCTAGCTTCAGACTTAAAATATTTATTATTCACTTATTTATTAGAGAGAGGGGGGAGAGAATATGAATGAGAATGGGCAAGCCAGAGTCTCTTGCTGCTACAAACTTCAGACACATGGACCATGTTGTGCATCTGGCTTTACATGGGTACTAGAGAATCAAATCCAGTCTGTCAGGCTTTGCAAACAAGCTTCTTTAACTATTGAGACATCTCCAGACTTAGAATTTTTATGTTATTCTTTCTTCAATATTTATTATTTTAATGCTTTTTTTTTGTTTTGTTTTGTTTTTTGAGGTAGGGTCTCATTCTAGCCCAGGCTGACCTGGAATTCACTGTGTAATCTCAGGGTGGCCTCAGATTTACAGTGATCCTCTCTAGTGCTGGGATTACAGATGTGTGCCACCAAGCCTGGCTTTTTTTTTTTTAACCAGAACTTTTCCAGGATGGTTAATGTGGTTTATTAAGACTTTCCTTTAAATGTCAGTAGTTTCTCTTGGGTTTGGAGTGTAGCTCAGTTTTAAGGTTTGTGCTTAGCATGTGCAATGTGCTGGTTCAAACCTTAGACTGAACAGACAAGCAAGCACAACAAACATCAGATGTTTCAAAACAAATTTTAAAGCAACAGAACAGAACCTAACTGATTTCTCTAATTTTCTGAAGTGAAATCTGTTTAAATACTGCTACTCTTTCTCTGCCAGATTGTGAGAACTTTTTTTTTTTTTCAAGGTAGGGTCTCACTCTAGCCCTGACTGACCTGCCTGAAATTCACTATGTAGTCTCAGACTGGCATTGAACTCATGACAGTCCTCCTACCTCTGCCTCCCAAGTGCTGGGTTTAAAGGCATGTGCCACCATGCCCAGCTTGAGAATTTATTTTTTGCGGTGGAGGGTAGGAGGGTTGATGGAGCTAGGATGGTGGTCAAAAGGGTATGGCACAGGGAGGAAAGAAGAAACTTATGGGAATGTCTTCAGGCTCTACACCCACTACCAGAGGACACTGGAAGACAGACTTGACTTGCCTCTGCTACCTCTGCCTTCCAAGTGCTGGGATTAAAAGCATGTGCCACCACGTCCAGTGATAAAAAAATTTTTTTTTAATGTTTTTTCTATGTTGGAGAGATTGTTCATTGATTAAGGCCCTTGCCTGCAAAGCCTAATAATTCAGGTGCTTCCCCAGTACCCACATAAAGCCAGATGCACAAAGTGGTGCATGCACCTGGAGTTTTGTTTGCAGTTGCTAGAGACTCTGGTGTGCCCATTTTCTCTGTTTTTCTTCTACTTCTCTTTGCTTACAATTAAATACAAAGATAGAATAATATTTAAAAACATTTTGAAAAAACTATTTCCTGAGCTGGGGAAATGGCTCAGCAGTTGAGGACACTGTTTGCAAATCTTAATGACCTGCGTTCAGTTCTCCAGTATCCATGTAGAGCCGGATGCACAGAGTGGCACATGCATCTGGAATTCGTTTGTAGTGGCAAAATACTCTGGGATACCTATTCTCTCTTATCCTATGTTTCTCACTGTCTGCTTGCAAATAAATAAAAGATTTTCCTCTTCTTCTTTTTTTTTTTTTTTTCCGAGGTAGGGTCTCACTCTAGCCCAGGCTGACCTGGAATTCACTCTGTAGTCTCAGGGTGGCCTCAAACTCACGGTGATCCTCCTACCTCTGCCTCCCGAGTGCTGGGATTAAAGGCGTGCGCCACCACGCCCGGCCAATATTTTCCTCTTCTTAAAAAATGTTTATTTATTTATTTGAGAGAAAGAGACAGACAGAATGGATACACCAGGGCCTCTAGCCATTACAAATGATTTTAAGACACATACACCACTTTGTACATCTGGCTTTACATGGGCACTGGGGTATTTTTGTTGTTGTTGTTCTTGTTGGTACTGGGGTATTGAACTCGGGTCCTTCTGCTTTGCAGGCAAATGCCTTAACTGCTGAGCCATTTCTCCATCCAGTCCTGCCCCCCCCTTTTAATGTGGTTAGCTAAAGCAGTGATAAAACTTTTGAATTCTTTAAAGAAATGATACTTTATTTTGGAAGACTAGTTTATTTTCAGCTGTAACAGTTTCTGATTTCATTTCAGGTATAAAGAATTAAACCTAGGACCTTGTGCATGCTAGCCAACTGATATTCCACTAAGCTATATCCCAGCTCCTTATTTCTGATTTCCTTATTATAATAATTTTAGGCAATGACCAGAGTGAGATTGGACTTCTTGGATCATTTGGCCAAGTTTTGGGAACTTCAAGGTTCTACTTTGAAGATACCTGTGGTGGAGAGAAAAATCTTGGATTTGTATGCTTTGAGCAAGGTAAGACTTGACCTTGGTTTAGAAATTGAGCAGAGGACCTGAGATAAACAGGATGAAATGCATCCTTAGTATGTGCCAGGCCTTAGGTCTAATACCCAGTGCTTTCCCTGCTAAAAAGAAACTGAACAGAAGTTTGTGAATTTATGAAATTAAGAATAAAATGTTATTTATTTGCAACTAGAGAGAGACAGAATGCCAGGGCCAGACGTATGTGCCACTTTGTGCATCTGGCTTTATGTGGGTACTGGGAAATCAAACTAGGTTGTTAGGCTTTGCAGGCAAAGGCCTTAACTACTGAGCCATCTCTCCACGAAATTAAAATTTATTTATTTTTTGTTGTTTTTTTTTTCAAGGTAGGGTCTTGCTCTAGCCCAGGCAGACCTGGAATTCACTATGTAGTCTCAGGGTGGCCTTGAACTCAGGGCAATCCTCCTGCCTCTGCCTCCTGAGTGCTGGGATTAAAGGCGTGTGCCACCATACCTGGCAAAATAAGAATTTTAAGGAAGCTAGAAAGATGGCTCATAGGTAAAGGCACTTGTTTTCAAAGCCTGTCAGCCCAAGCTCAATGCCCAACCTACCCACATAAGTCAGACCCAAAAAGTGGTGCAAGCATCTGGTATTTGTTTTGCAGTGGTTTTGTTTTGCTCTGATGCATACACATGAGCAAATGAATACTGTTTTTCTTTTCTGTTTTTTGAGGCAGGGTCTCATTCCAGTCCAAACTAATCTGGAACTCATTCTGTAGCCCTGGAATTCACTAAGTAGTTTTCAAGGTAGCCTGCAACTCACATCAGTCCTCCTACCTCTGCCTCCCAAGTGCTGGTACTAAAGACTTGCACAGCCTGGCTCTGAATGATATGTAATTTTTTGTTTGTTTTTTTTCTAGATAGGGTCTCATTCTAACCCAGGCTGATAATTAAAGGTGTGCGTGGCAGAATGATACATTTTATTTTATTTTATTTATTTTTTTTAAAATATTTTATTTATTCATTTTCAAGGGGAGAGAGAGAGAGAGAGAGAGAGAGAGAGAGAACACCAGGGCCACCACCTTGTGGGTCTGGCTTATGTGGGACCTGGGGAATTGAACCCTGGGCCTTAGGTACTGGAGGCAAGTGCCTTAACCGCTGAGCCATCTCTCCAGCCCAGAATGATACATTTTAAAAAATAATTTTTAATAGTTTTGGTGAGGAACATTGCTTCTACAGTAGGAATTATTTGACAATGAGCTGTACATATGAATAAATGGAAATGACATGTCGTTCCCCCCCCCCCCCCCCCCGTAGGGTCTCACTCTAGCCTAGGCTGACCTGGAATTCACTGGTAGTCTCAGGGTGGTCTCAAACTCATGGCGATCCTCCTACCTCTGCCTCCAGAGTGCTGGGATTAAAGGAGCATGCCACCATGCCCAACCTACATAATGTATTTTGATCATAATTCCTTCCTTTTCATTACCTTTTTTTAAAAAATATTTTATTCATTTTCAAGCAGAGAGATACAGAGAGAGAGAAAACCAGGGCCACCACCTTGTGGGTCTGGCTTATGTGGGTCCTGGGGAATTGAACCCGGGGCCTTAGGCACTGGAGGCAAGTGTCTCAACCGCTGAGCCAACTCTTCAGCCCTTTTCATTACCTTTTGACATACTCCCCCATCCCCTTCCACTAAACCTCTTCCATCTAATCTCTCTTGTATTTTGATGTCTTTTTTTCCTCTATTATCCACATTGACCTGTTGATGGGCCCAGTATTGTGCCAGATTTGGGCAGATAACCATGAGGTTATGAATGCAACCGCCACTTCATGTCTAGACATCGGTGTTCCAAATCACTACTCCCATTCTTTGGTTCTTTCTGCCACCTCTTTTGCACCTGAGCCTTGGAAGACATTATAGAGATGTCTCATTTAATGCTGAGCACTCAATAGTCACCTACTCTCAACACTTTGATGTTTTTGCAGGTTCTTTCCAAAGTGAGAGCAACATTAATCTGTGAACAAGACATAATATTTTAGAGAACAACTTGATGGCCATAGCATACCTGTTTAGCCAAATAGCAGTAGCTTCTCCCAAGAGCCCAGTGATCTTCTCAGTCATGATAAGTGTTTGACTAGGTGTTCAGTACTAGAGATCTGTGGAGTGAGCCTCAGATCCAATCAGAGAGTAGTTGGTTACCTCATAACAGACATGCCACTATTGCATAGGTGGGCACATCTTGCCTGGCTGGCCACTTGTGTTGCTTGCACAGGGTCCACTGCTGGTTTGTATTTTCCAGCACTGTGACTGCTAGCCAGCAGGGAGAATGCTGCCTGCTCAATTATAGTTTGATTACTCATACTCACTTTTACCCAGTTCACTCTTTTTTGTGTTTGCATGTTTGTATACATGTGAGTATATGAACGTGTGTGTAGAAGGCAGAGATTTTCATCAGCTTCTCAATGTCGTTTTACTTTATGTTCTATCAATTTTTATATATTTGTATATGTAATTTTTTGTTGTTTTTCGAGTTAGGGTCTCCCTCTAGCTCAGGCTGACCTGGAATTCACTCTAGTCTCAAGGCTGGCTTTGAACTCAAGGCAATCCCCCTACCTCTGCCTCCTGAGTGCTGGGTACAGGTAAATTGAACATAGGACAACAGACTTTGCAAGCAAATGCCTTTAACCACTGATTTATTTCCCCAGCCCAAAATTAATCGGATGGTTAAGCTACATTTCTGGCTTAGCAGTAACTTAATGTCTATTTCACAATTCTTACAGCACTTGTCATCCACATTAACACTATCTTTTATTTGTTTTTATGTGTTCTCATGTGCATGTGCATCTCTTGTGTGAGTACATCAAGACCTCTTGCTGCTATACCCAAACTTCATGTATCACTTTTTTTTTTTTTAAATATATTTTATTTATTCATTTTCAAGCAGAGAGAGAGAGAGAGAGAGAGAGAGAGAGAGAGAGAGAGAGAGAGAGAGACCGCACCAGGGCCACCACCTTGTGGGTCTGGCTTATGTGGGTCCTGGGGAATTGAACCCGGGGCCTTAGGCACTGGAGGCAAGTGCCTTAACCTCTGAGCCATCTCTCCAGCCCTCATGTATCACTTTTTGTGTCTGGCTTTATTGTGGGTATTGGAGAATTGAATCCAGGCCAGCAGCTTTGCAAGAAAGTGTCTTTAACCACTGCTCCTTTAACACCATCTTTCCACTATACCTGCATTTGCCTTTTTTCTGTTTCCCTTTCTTTTTTTGAGGTAGGGTCTTGCTCTAGCCCAGGTTGACCTGGAATTCACTATGAAGTCTCAGTGCACCACCATGCCTGGTTAGAGTATTCTTTTTTGTGTGCATGCATATGTATAGAATATGGGTATGGTGTGTATGATGAATGCACAGATGTGTGCTCGTGCATGCTGCCCATGTACATGCATGCAGAGGGCAGAGGAGAACATCAGGTGCCCTCTGATTGCTCACACACACAAACACAAGCAAATACTAGGTATTTCCTTGATACTGAATCTCCCTCAAAGCTGTCCATCAGTGAGCTCTAACAAGTCTCTGGTCTCTTCCTCCTTTACATCTGGGTTACAGATATGCATGGCCATACATGAGTTCTAAGTAGTTGAATTTTGTGGTCTCTGACCTGAGAGACCCTCATGGTTAAATGACAAGCATTCTTACCTGCCTAGCCCAAACTCCACTTAGAGTATTTTTCTTTTTGTTTTTTTAAGGTAGGGTCTCGCTCTTGCCTGGGATGACCTGGAATTTACTATGTAGTCTCAGGGTGGCTATCCTTCTACCTCTACCTTCTGAGTGCTGGGACTAAAGGCTTGCACCACCATGCCTAGGTCTCAATTTTAATTTATTTATTTGCAAGCAGAGAGAGAGAGAAGGAGGAAGAGGAGTAGAATGGGCACTCCAGGGCCTCTAGCTTATGCAAAGAAACTCTAGATGTATGTGCCACTTTGTGCATCCGGCTTTATGTGGGTACTGGGGAGTTGAACCCAGGTCATTAGGCTTTGCAGCAAGCACCTTAGCTATGGAGCCATCTTTTCAGCCCTCCATTAATTTTTTTGAAAGTTTATTTTTGGCTTATAATTTATTATTGTAATCATGATTTTGAAACACTGATGCCCACTGGGTTTTGTTTGTTTGTTTGTTTGTTTCTTTTTTGAAAATAACATTATTTCAAAATATCTGGTGCCTGGGATGATGGCAGTGGTTTGAAGGCACTTACTTTCAAAGCCTGCTGTTCTGGATTCAATTTCTAAGCCACCCATGTAAAGCAGGATGCAAACTGGCATCTGTACTCTGAGTGGCAAGAGGCCCTGGTGTACCTTCTTCCCACCCTCACATACATATGCAGATAAATAATTTGCTGGGCATGGTGGCTCAGGTCTATGATCTTCACACTAGAGAGGCTGAGATAGAAGTATTACTTCGAGTTCAAGCCCAGTGTGGACTACAGAGTGAGTTCCATGTCCTCCTGGGCTAGCATGAGATGGTTCCTCAAAAACAAACAACAACATAAACTACATGGTGGACTGGAGAGGTGGCCTACCAGTTAAGAGCACTTGCCTGGATCCTTCCTAGTACCCATGTAAAGCCAGACTTAAAAGTGGTGCATCTCCAACAATGGGAGGTGAGACAAAAGAATCTGAATTTTGAAAGCCAGCTAGACTGGTGTTCATTTGGAGCAGCAAAAAGACCCTGTCTCAAAGAAGTTAAAATAAAAGCATTGATACCTGGAGGTTGTCTTCTGACCTCCACATGCATGCCTGTACATACACACACACACACAAAAAAAAAAGGAAAGAAAAGAAAACAACTATAGATAAGACAAAATCAAGAAAGCAGAACGTATTTTTTAATTCCTAGTACGTACCCTTTCATCTTGTTTTGTTTTATACGAAATAAGATCTTCTTACATTGTCCATCCTGGTCCTAAATTCCTCAGCTCAAGTGATTCTCCCACTTCTATAGCTGGGACTATAGGCATGTATGACTGCCTGATTCCTATTGTATTTTAATGGGAAGCAAGTTTTATTTATTTTATCTTACTTATATTGGTTTTTCCAGGGTAGGGTCTCACTCTTGTCCAGGCTGACCTAGAGCTCACTCTGGCCTCAAACTCAGCAATCCTTCTACCTCTGCCTTCAGAGTGCTGGGATTAAAGTCATCCACCACCTTGCCTGGCTCTCTCTCTTTTTTAACTTTTTATTGAAAAATTTAAATATAGACAATATACCATGATCATACTCTCCTCCCATGACCCCCATTCTCCCCCCCCCCACTCTAGCCCTCCTTTCCAACTAGACTCTCTTTTGTTTTGAAGTATTTGTGTATATAGTGTCAACCACTGTGAGGTCATGAATATTAATGCCATTTTCTGTCTGGAATATAGCTTTGTTAGCAGTCATCCCCTTCTTTGGCTCTTATATTCTTTCTACAATGGTCTTCTGCAGTGGTCCCTGAGCCTTGGAGGGTGTGATAGAGATGTCTCTCTTAGTGCTGAACACTCCACTGTTACTTCCTCTCAGCACTTTAGCCAGTTTTGAGCGACTCCTGTGATCACTGGCATCTGAAAAGAGAAGCTACTTTAACCAAAAGTGAGAACAGCATTAATACACAGGCATAAACAAGTGTTCAGAGGACAGTTTGGTGGACATAATATATGCATTTACCCAGACAACAGTGTGGTTTTCCCTAGGCCTTATGACTTCTCCTTTCATAGGCTTTTGACTAAGGTTTGCAGTATTACACATGAATTCCCTCTGGTAGAAGCTTTATCATGGTGGGGAAAGCATGGCAGGAACAGATAGTTGGGCATCACATTTCCACCCTGGCAGCGAGGAAGGAGAGAGTTAACTTTGTCAAGTGGGCCTGGGCTATGATACTCTAAGGCCTGTCTTCAGGGACATACCTCTTCCAGCAAGGTTCTACTTTTCAAAAAGGCTCCACCAGTATGGGAGTAAGTATGGGGCTTAATCACAGACACCTGAGGCAATGAGGGACATTCAGACCTCCATAACTTCTTAAAATATATTTTTTTGGTATGTGTCAGTATTTGTTATTTCCTTGCCATTCTTTCCTGCAGTCTTCCACAAATAGCTCTCTCTCCCCAGTGTGCCCCAACCACCTTTTGTGGTGGTTGGATCAACCTGAGGTTTACTTTTTTTCTTTTGAAATATTATAGCTTTGTTTTTCTAAACTGTCATTTAAATTCATGGTTTACTTAATAAAGTTCTGTAAGTTTCTTGACCTTGTCTTTTTTTTTCTTGTGGTTGGTTTTCACTCTAGCCCCGGCTCATCTAGAACTCAATCTATTGTCCCAGGCTGGTCTTGAATTTAGGCAGTCCTCCTACCTCTGCCTCCCAAATGCTGGGATTAAATGCATGTACCACCATGCCTGGCTTTTTGACCATAAAAAAAATTATTCATTTGAGAGAGAGAGAAAAAGAAAGAGTATATGTGGGGGTGTGTCAGGTCTCAAATATACTTCAGGTGCATGGGCCACTTTATATATCTGGCTTTAGTGAGCACTGGAAAATTGAATTTAGGCAATCAGGCTTTGCAAGCAAGCATCTTTAACTTCTGAGCCATCTCTCCAGTCCCATTTTTTTTTTTTTCCGAGGTAGGGTTTCACTCCCAACATTTTTTATTTTAGGATTTTTATTCTGTCATATAAGCATGTTTATCCCCATATCTGATTTTATTTTATTTTTCTTTAAACATGGTCTCAGGGAGATCTCATGTAGGCCTTGAATTCATTATATAGCCAAGACTGGTCTTGAACTACTGATTTTGATTCTCCCTCAAACTCCCAAGTTCTAGGATTATAGGCATGCACTAGCATACCTGGCTGTGATTTTTTTTTTTTTGTTTTTATTTTGTATTGTACATTCCTTGAGAATGTATAGTATGTATTGCATATAATCTTAGTAAATTTAGCTTTCTGCATGTATAAACTTATGAAATGACTTTTTTTGTTTTTTGAGGCAGGGTCTCTAGCCCAGGTTAACCTGGAATTCATTATGTAGTCTCAGGGTGGCCTCAAACTCATGGTGATCCTCCTACCTCTCCCTCCCAAGTGCTGGGATTAGAGACATGCCCCATCATGTCCAGCTCTTTTTCATTTTTAATTTTCATGTTTTCAAGGCAGAGTCTCATTCTAGCCTAGACTGATCTGGAATTCACTCTGTAGTCCCAGACTGACCTCAAACTCACAATGATCCTCCTATCTTTGCCTTCTGAGTTCTGGGATTAAAGGCATGCACCATCATGCCCAGCTTTATTAAATGCTTTTGAATGCCTTTTTTTAAATTTATTTTTCTCTGTATGTGTGTGCGTGTTCATCTCTGCAAGTACATGTGTATGGAAGCCACTGAACAACCTTGTGTGACATCTTCAGGAATGCTAGTCACCTCCTTTGAGAGGATATTACATTGGTGGAGGTCACCAATTTGACTAAGCAGGTCCCTGGGATCCTCCTGTCTCTGCCTCCTGAGTGCTGGAATTATTGGCATGTGCCACCAAATGCAACATTCTTTTTTCCTTTTTAATAAGTATGTATGTATGTATATATGTGTGCATATATATATATATATATATTCATATTCTCGCCACTTCCAATGGAATGCCAGATGCTTGTGTCCCTTTTGGAGTCTGGCTTTACGTGGCTGGCTAGGGAATAGTCCAGCAGGCTTTGCAAGCAAGTGAAGTACCTTTAATTAAAGAGCCATCTATCCAACCCTACACCTAGCATTTTTACATGGGTCCTGGTGATCAGACTGAGGTCCTCTTGCTTGTAGTGCAACTGATTTACCAATTGAACCATTTCTCCAGCTCTTTCAATACCTTTATTCAAACCTGATGGACCCATGACATTAAATTTTAGGCTTTAATGCCTCTAAAAATTGTCTATTTCTTTGTATGTTAATAAGGTGTCATTTTAGCCATGTATTTGTTGAAAAGAAATTGGATTTTTTTCCCATTTTGAAATAAGGTTTCACTTTAGCTCAGTCTGACCTCAAACTCAACTAATCCACTTTCCTCAACCATCCGTAGTGTTGGGATCATAGGGGTTGAGCCATTGTGCCTAGCTGAGACCATAATGATTTTTTATATTTAGCAGATAAGATACAGAGTTAGGATGTTAGAAATTACTTTCTTTCCTTAAAATTTAGAGGAAAGAAACTTTTTAAGAAAGGGTCTCAATGTAGCTCAAATTGGCCTTAAACTTACTAATTAGTCAAGGAAGATCTTGTTCTTCTTATCCTTCTGCCTCCACCTCCCAGAGTGCCAGGAATATAGGTGTACCACCACACCCATCTTATAGGGTATTTTGGATCAACTCCAGGGCTTTGTATATGCAGATAGTCACTTTACCAATTGAGCCACATCCCCAGCCCTGGGGAAAGAAACTTTAATCTTCTTTTGAGATTGTATAAGATAAAAGTTGGGATGCTTGAATCTGGCTTCTTTCCCTAAATAGCTACTACTTTCTTTTCAGATCGTTGCCAGCAAAGGAGGCTTTGAAATAGTTACCAAAGAGAAGAAATGGTCTAAAGTGGGTAGTCGTTTGGGATATCTGCCAGGAAAAGGAACTGGATCTCTTTTGAAGTCACACTATGAAAGAATTCTCTACCCATACGAACTTTTCCAGTCTGGTGTCAGCCTTATGGTGAGTAGCATTATAGTTCAGAGTAGATAAATCCAAATTGCCAAATGATACCTCAAATCATGTTCATGTTAAACTACCTATCTGCATTATTAGCAAGATTGGGAAGATTCTCCAGGCTCCAAAATTTGAAAAGGAAAAGTTTCTATCA
This sequence comes from Zapus hudsonius, assembly GCA_004024765.1. NCBI lineage: Eukaryota > Metazoa > Chordata > Mammalia > Rodentia > Dipodidae > Zapus > Zapus hudsonius. The sequence continues at coordinate 12,496 of PVHP010034021.1, forward strand.
TACCTATTTTTGTGAGGTCTACAAGATGAAGGACAATGGAAATGAAGGATTTATTTGTATTTATTGGTGATAAATTTTCAGGATTTAAGCTTTTTTGGAAAATTCTTTTTTGTTAGTTTGTTTATGAGTTAGATTCTCATGTAGACCAGGCTGGACATGAACTCCTTTTTCTTCTGTATTTCTGTAGTTTATATTGTTCCATTGATCTAGAGTAGTCCCTCCATTACATATAGTTTTACTTTTTATAGTTTCAGTTACCTTGCTTAGCCATGATCTGAAAATATTAATGGAAAAATTCTAGAAAGATGCAATTCTTAACTTTCAAGTTGCATTTTGTTTTGAATAGTATGATGAAATTATTTCTCTGTCCTTGTCTTTCAGTTCCTTAGAATTCATCTCATTATCACAGTGCTTGTGTGTAAGCTACCCTTAGTTTACTTGAAAATAGCTAAAAGTAGAAAAATAGTGGTGTTGTCAATATGCTAAACAATAGCTCTAAGTTTAGAGAAATGAAATCAGTTAAAAGATGAAAGTATAATAAGATATTTTGAGTGCAAGAGACCCCATTCATATAACATTTTTAAAAAAATTTATTTGAGGAGGGGTTCGAGGTAGGGTTGAACTCTACCTCAAGCTAACCTGAAATTCACTATGTAGTCCCAGGCTGGGCTCAAACTCGAAGCAATCCTCTTACCTCTGCTTCCCAAGTGCTGGGATTAAAGGTGTGCGCCACCCTGTCCAGCCATTTCATTTTCTTTGACTCTTTTTTATTTCCTCTTGGACTTTAAAAAATTTATTTATTTATTTGCAAATAGAGAGAGAGATTGGACACCCCAGGGCCTCCAGCCACTGTAAACGTACTCCAGATGCATGTGCCTCTGTGCATTTGGCTTTACATAGTTACTGGGGAGTCAAACCCAGGTCATTAGACTTTGCAGACTAGTACCACTGAGCCATCTCTTCAGCCCCCTCATCCTCTTCTCTTTTCTTTTTTTCTTCTTTTTAAACCGTTTATTTGCATGCGCCGCACGCTTGCGCATGCACCTGCAGTCCTACCCTTTGGTTCTTAAAATCTTTCTGCCTCCTCTTCCAGAATACACCCTGAGCCTCAGGAAGTGTGATAGAGATGACGCAGTGCTGAACACTTCACTGTCATTTCTTCTCAGTACTGTGGTGTCTTTTGAGTTACCCCAGTGGTCACCACCATCTGAAAAAGAGAAGCTTTTCTAGCCAAAAGTGAGAGTAGCATTATTGTTTAGGTATGGTCTTTCAAATGTTTATAAAGCAGTTTGGTAGGCATAATATATGTATTTAGCCAGATCACAGCAGGCATTACTCCCTTAGGACTCATGACCTCCCCTACCATAGGCTTTTGATTAGGTCTTCAGAACCAGGCATGTATTCCCTCCCGTGGAGGGGGCCTCCAGTCCAATTAGAGAGCAGTTGGTTTCCCCCACAATAGATGTGCCACTATTGTACCAGTTAGCACATTTGGCCTGGCTGGCCAGTCTTAAGGCATGCAAGGCTCACTGCTGTTCATCACCATTGATGACTTCTCTCTCCTATAGGGATGCATAAAGCCATAGCTTTTACCGCTTTTTTTTTTTTTTTTTTTTTGGGGGGGGTGGTGGTGGTTGTTTTCAAGGTAGGGTCTCACTCTAGCCCAGGCTGACCTGGAATTCACTATGTAGTCTCAGGATGGCCTTGAATTCATCGTGATCCTCCTATCTCTGCCTCTCTCCCAAGTGCTGGGATTAAAGTCGTGCGCCACCACGCCCAGCTTCATTTTTTATTATTAATCTCTCACTGCTTAATTTGTAACTTAAACTGTGTCATATGTGTGCCTACATAGAATATATATATTTATATATATGGGGATGGAGAGATGGCTCATCGGTTAAAGGCGCTTGCTTGCAAAGTCCTAAGGCGTGGGTTTAATAACCCAGTGCTTATATAGAGCCAGAAGCACAAAGTAGCTTCCTAGTCAGGATTATGTTTGCAGTGGCAAGAGACACTGGCATGCCCATTCTTCCCTCCTCCAAGCAAATAAATAAGTAAAAAATAAATAAATAAATAAATATATATATATGAAAAGACATAGATTTTGGTACTATCCATAATTTCAGGCATCAACTAGGGATCTTGAAATGAATCCTCCTCAAGATAGGGGGGACTACTATATGGTATCTGCTGTATCACCAGTATTATACTTGAGTATTGTAATTTCATAGCTAATTTTGATATTAAGTATGTTTTCTTTGTTTTCATTATTTTTAAACAATTTGCATTTTCATATAAATTTTAGACTCAGCTTTCAATTTCCACACACACACAAAATCATACTAGCCGGGTGTGGTGGCGCACACCTTTAATCCCAGCACTTGGGAGGCAGAGGTAGGAGGATTGCCATGAGTTCAAGGCCACCCTGAGACTACATAGTGAGTTCCAGGTCAGCCTGGGCTAGAGTGAGACCCTACCTCAAAAAGCCAAAAAAAAAAAAAAAAAAAAAAAAAAATCCTTCTAAGAGCAAGATGAGGTCGTACATGCTCATAATCTCAGCCTTTAGTAAGTGGAGTCCTGAGGATCAGATCAATTCAAGGTCATCCTTTGCTACTAGGAAGTTTGAAGCCATTTTATACTGCAGGAGAGCTTATCTCAAAAATAAACCCCAGAAATCTGATTTTGAGAGTTGCTTTGAGCCTCTTGATCAATGTCAGAATTGTCATCTTGGGTTCATATAGTTTTAGGGATTTATTGGAAATCAGTTATTTTTCTACTTATTTTCAAAGCTTGATTTCTCATCAGTGAATCTGCTCTAATCACATGCTCTAATCTTTCAGGGTGTACAGATGTCTGATTTAGATCTTAAGGATAAAGGGCAGCCTGGAGCTCCTAGCACTGATATTCAGACTTCCCCAGAACCGGGCACAAGGATGAATATTCTGCCAAAGAGAACAAGACGAGTCAAGTCTCAGGTATAATGTCCATGGACCATCTATTTTAATATAGTTTTTATTTTGTGCTTTTGTGTTTTCTATTTTTTTGTTTTTGTTGCAGCTCAGGCTTGTCTATGGCATAATCGAAACTCATGTACTTTATAGGAGTTTTTAAAAAAACTTACTTGCAGCCGGGTGTGGTGGCGCATGCCTTTAATCCTAGCACTTGGGAGGCAGTGGTAGGAGGATCACCATGAGTTCAAGGCCACCCTGAGACTACATAGTGAATTCCAGGTTAGCCTGGGCTAGAGTGAAACCCAACCTCAAAAAAACCAAAAAAGAAAAAAAAAAGAAAAAGAAAAAAGAAAAGAAAATTTGCAAGCAGAGATAGAAGAGAGACAGACAAAGGAAGAGTGGGCATGCGCCTCTTTGTGCATCTGACTTTATATGGGTACTGGAGAATTGAACACAGTTCCTTAGGTTTTGCAGGACCTCTGAGCCATCTCTTCAGCCCCCTTAATAGAAGTTTTATATGCCTTGATGTTAGCACTTGAAAAGGGACATCTTCCATTCACCTTAAAAGTGATGGAAAAGAAGTTGTGAAGTTCACTGGAATTTGATTGAGAAAGCTCTTTATTGATGTTTAGCAGTTTTTGATAGGGTTGACAATTCAGAGAGTGACTCTGGATATTGTAGTGCCAGTTTCATAGACATGTTGATGAATTTGAGTACATTTCAGTTTCCATGGTCAGCAGAAAGAAAATGGTCTTAGGATTTACCCACTCACTAGTCTTTTAAAAATCAAATGTTTGTTATAATTTAAATACATTACATGCTGTTTATGTAATCTAAAATATTGTCAAAGCCTAGACACTAGATAATAGAATGGCCTAATTTTTTTCCTTTTTCTTTTTTGAGACCCTAAGAACAATAATTTTCAGTTTTGAGTTAGAGTCTTTCTGTGTATACCAGACTGGTCTCGAACTCAGAAGAATTAGAGGGATTATAGGTTTGTGACACTAGCTTTAAGAGTTAAATCTTTTTGGAGTGGGGTTTCAAGGTAGGGACTTGCTCTAACCTAGGCTGACCTTGAACTCACAGTGATGCCTCCTGAGTGCTGTGGGACTAAAGGTATATATCACCATGGCTGGCTAAGAATTACATCTTTTTACCCAGCATGGCTGAGCTTCTGTAAGACTCTTAAGGTCAGGCAGGAAGATTGTGAATTTGATAACAGTTTGGGATATATAGTAAGTTTCAGGCTAGTCTAGGCTGCAGAGTGAGACTATGTCTTAGAGAAATGATTTGTACTGTTTAGATTTGTTATATGTAACGCTTCAAGAATTTGTGTGTCATCCTTGCTCAAGGGCCATGCTAAATCTTCTGTATCATTCCAATTATATGGTGCTGAATCAAGCACTAGGTTTGTTATAAACATGAATCTGTAGTCTAAATTAGAACACTGCTCTTACATTTCTGAGATTTTTAAAAATATATTTTTAAATTTATTTTTCAATTTATTTGCAAGCAGAGAGAGAAGAGAGACAGAGAGAATGGGTGTGCCAGGGCCTCCAGTTGCTGCAAAGGAACTCCAGATGTATACACCACTGTGCATCTGGCTTTACATGGTGTACTGGGGAGTGGCGAGTAGGCAAGCACCTTAACCACTGACCCATCTTTCCAGTCTCGGTTTCTGAGATTTTGTTCTGTTCACCTGACAAGCAGTCAGGAATAACAACTTAATTAAATCCTGGGATTAATGGTTTTATTGTTTTTGGTTTTTTTTGAGGCAGGGTCTCACTTTATACCAGGCTGACTTAGAACTCACTCTGTATCCCCAGCTGGCCTTGAACTCAGGGTGGCCTCTAACGATTTTCTTAATTTTTCTTTACACTTACTTTTGGTTGATCTTTCCTCCAATTCCCCTTTTCTGTCTCCATCCTGCTTACAAGCTCCCACTCCCAGGATTTCTCCATTAACTTTCATATCACCTTCCCTCTCCTCTGAGCCTCTTTTTTTCCCTCTCTCATGGGCCACTTTTCAGTTGTTCCCTGATGATGTCTATATACTCACCTCTACATAAATACAGACATAAAAGTTTGAAATTAGGAACTACATTTAAGAGTGAACATGTGATATTTGGCTTTCTGTGCCTGGATTGCCTCACATATATTTTCCAGTTCTACCTTTTTTTTTTTTTTTGGTTTTTCGAGGTAGGGCTGACCTGGAAATCAGTCTCAGGGTGACCTTGAACTCACGGCTTTTTTTTTTTTTAATATATATATTGGTTTTTCGAGGTAGGGTCTCGCTCTAGCCCAGGCTGACCTGGAATTCACTATGTAGTCTCAGGGTGGCCTTGAACTCACAGCAATCCTCCTACCTCTGCCTCCCGAGTGCTGGGATTAAAGGCGTGCGCCACCACGCCCGGCTTTTAATATTTTTATTTATTTGCAAGCAGAGAGAAACGGACACAAGAGAGAGAGAGAGAGAGAGAGATACAGAGACAGAATGGGCGCACTAAGGCCCAAACTGCAGACACATGCACCCCTTTTGTGCATCTGACTTTACATGGGTACTGGGGAATCAAACTTGGATTGTTAGGTTTTGTAGGCAAGCACCTTAACTGCTAAGCCATCTCTCCAGCCCCTATTTTCTTACAGATTTCACAGTCTCACTTTTCTTTATGCCTGCATAGAATTCCATCATGTATATGAATGACATTCATCTGTTGGATATCTCAGCTAGTTCAATTTCCTTGTTTTTGTGAATAGAGTACCAATAAACTTGTATGAGCAGATATCTTTGTATTAGGGTGTAGAGTTCTGTAGGCCCAGGAATAGTGTAGCTGAGCCATAGAGTAGTTCTATTTTTAGTTTTTATTGAGAAATCTCAATGCTGATTTCCATAATGGCTGCACCAGTTTGCACTCCCACCAACCATGATGAGAGTCCCTTTGTACATTTGGCTTTACCAGGGTATTGGGGAATCAAACTTAGGTCCTTAGGCTTTGCAGGCAAACTTGTGGCTCAGTGGTTTAGGGTTCTTGCTTGCAAAATCTGATGGCCTGAGTTTGAGTCTCAAGTACCCATGTAAAGCCAGATGCACAAAATGACTCATGTGTCTTGAGCTCGTTTGCAGTGGCTAGAGGCCCTGGTATACCCATAATGACATACTTTCTCTCTCTGACTGTCAAAAAATAAATGTATAAATATTTAAAAGAGAGAGAGAAAGTATGGATGTGTCAGATGTCTTGCCACTGCAGGTGAACTCTAGACACATGCACTACTTTGTGCATCTGTCTTTATATGGATCCTGGGGAATTGACCTGGGCAGTAGGGCTTTGCATGAAAGCACTTTTTTTTTTTTTTTTTTTTTGCTAAGTAAATGTTATTTTATTTTTTGAGACAAGATCTCCAATAGCCCAAGCTGGCCTTGAACTTGCTTTGTAGTCAGGGCTGGCCTTGAATTTTTGATCTTCTTGCCTCCACCTACCTGTGTTGGTATTACAGGCATGTGCCACCATGCCCGGCTACATACAGTTCTGACGGCAGAATTAAAAAGGTTTTCCACCCCATGTTTATTATCAGTGCTTTGATATAGAACATTTTATAATATCAGGGATATAGACATCAATAATTTTTCAAATTCTGAGTAGTCTTTTCTGGATCATATTGATTTTTTACCCACATAACAACCAAGTCAAACACAATTCCAGGAGATGGTGATGTCATCATCATGTTTCACCCTGATTACAAAAACTGCAGTGCTTCAAATCATGCACATTATTTCACCGTTTCTTACTTCTTTGTAAACTAGAAATCTAGTTTAAAAATCTAGAAAGTTTCCTGGAATATAAACACTCCTCAAAAAAAAAAAAAA